>JAQIXW010004628.1:0-11324 GCA_034700685.1 Willowsia buskii
CTACTGCTCAAGGCTTCAGGCTTCTAAAGAGAATACCTAAATGTTAGGCTTCCCGTATCTCTATTGTATTATGAGACTGTTGTTCAGTGTGAGGTTTGATGCAACTAATGTGAACACACGAACATTATTCTCCGAGGCTGCATACCAACTAACTATCAAACACAAGGACAAGTGATGTAACAAGGAATTATTTTTTAATGTCACATATGTACATAATAGCTTTTCTTTCGTAGTGAAAACATTTGAAAGTTCTATAGCATATGTATGTACAGTATGCAAGTATGCTTCATCTCGAAGTAGGAAAAAATCTGGAAGCGCAACACAGTCTTCAAAATTATGATTTTCCCAGTACAAGGGCTACAATCATTGCCCAGCTTTCTATTCTATTTCCAGTGTAAAAAGTTTTACTAAATTAAGACCAATATTTACATAAATGAAG
Source organism: Willowsia buskii (assembly GCA_034700685.1). NCBI lineage: Eukaryota > Metazoa > Arthropoda > Collembola > Entomobryomorpha > Entomobryidae > Willowsia > Willowsia buskii. The sequence continues at coordinate 440 of JAQIXW010004628.1, forward strand.
TTTGGATTATTCGTAGTAGCAATAGTAGCAAAGCACCTAGCATCAGTATTCTAGTTCTACTAAAGATTGGCAATCCAAATTTTTAACGCTTTATTTTTCATGTTATTATTAAGTAAAATGGAATGCGTATAAAACTTGTGATCTCATTACAGATATATACATCATAATATGGACATGCCAAGAAGCATGAATACATACAATATTTCCAGTATACCACCTCAGCAATATTTTGACATGACTGGGCATTGTTTGAAATGCCATGAGAATATGCTTCATGAAGAAACCTTACAGTTTTCGGGAAGAGGCAAGAATATGCTTTGTGGCAGTTTAAGTAGGAACGTCACGTAATAGACAAAAATATTGGTTCGTTGAAAACCGTCAATAACTGCAGCCTTCACTGTTTGATTAGTGAACTCAGGAGGAAATTTAATAAATATGAAATAAATAAGGCAGCCTCGACCGTTAAATCATTATTTGCTCACTATGCACCTCCGGCAAGTCTAAGGAGAGAAAAAATGAGTATTTATATGTATAATATATTCATCCTAAAATAATATACTTTGATACCTCCTATGCTCCAAGTTCCAGCTAGTACTATAATAAGAGCTTGATGGATCATTGAAACTTTTTTCATCCTGAATAGGCTTATAGTAACAATGAGACGAGCTCCATCTATCTCTGCATCAAACGTAATATTCGCCCTTGTATGGTAATGTACTTTTACTCTTCTTTTTCCAGCACGGTTGAGCCTAGGAGCATGTTAATATCTTTAAGTACAAGCAAGCTAAAAATCGACTTATGCAGAATTTTTGACATTTACGATGAGTTATACGGTAACGATGAACTAGATCTTCGATCTCTTTGTGTGTACATAAAGTAAAACGAAGTAGTAAGAGTAAATATATTCTTTAAACTTTTTATGACCTCGTTTTGTTAAATGACAAGGAGAAAGCCGAAAGGTCACATTTTTTTCATCATTTTGTACTTATGGAAAAGAACCTTTAGTGAAATATTTCCAATCATATTAACTTTCTATCCATAATTCCATACAATGTAACAACCCATGCAGTATGGCCGTACACTGACAGTAAGTGTAATGATAACTTAGTGCGTAAGATAACTTGACTCAGATACATTTAAAGCTACATGGAATACTGTGTGCTTATTTTTCACTCATGGAAGTAGCTTTGCACGATTAATGTCAAATACACATATAGTGCAATGTTGATGTTTTGTGTGATTATGATGCATTTGTAATTTGATTACTAAAACTTAAAATGATAAAATCTGAATCCCTTCTAGTTCATATTTTTTACACTTTCTGCATGCAATTTCTTTTATGCAACAATACGTACAACATACAACTAGATAGCCTACAGGCGTGTCGACATATTATTACGTATCAATATTTTTGGTACATTATTCCAAACTTTCCAAACTACCGAATGTTGCAAGCTAGTTGAAACAGTTACATCAATCATAAGAGGAATGAATGACAATGGCTATATAAGTTATTATTTTGCAAACAAAAATGAACAACCTAATAAGTGTAATGAACAATCTTCAATATTGCAAAAATTACAAATTACTAGATAGATGCTATTGCTTTTAACTCAACACAAGTCATTGCATAACTTGTGGCGTAGCAATTCTAAATCAAAACAGCAACAACGCATATTATTCCTCTGTCCTCTGACTTAACATTCGACTGCGATCGGATTCTATTATGTTACTTTTTCTCGAACTGGAGAAATGCTCCAGCCAGCTATTGTGTTTCAATATAATATAATGATTGAAATAACACTCTCCTTCGATCGCTATTAGTTGATTGCTTTGCCCATCTACCCCTCTGTGAAACAAGTTTGGGAGAGAAAAAATGCGAAGCAACAAAATTGATTTCATTTCATCCTTTTACAAGTAATCATCATAGTTCAGCGTGTTTAGTGTTGTCGTGAACGAAAGCAAATAAATAAGCTGCTACTGCTCATTCTACGGATATTGGATTTCATGGAAAGAGCATAAAACGATAATGAAAGTACCAAATAGTTTTGCCATATAAATGAGGCTTTTTACTACATGCATAATTTCATTCTTTATCAAGCTAACAGAATCTTGTAAGTACACGAGATATCGTAACCTTTTAATAAAAAATGTAATGCATGCCTGTACTTACATATATTTGCATGTTTCTTTGTTTTTTTCCCAATACAGATTACTTTGACTTTGACTCCGTCTTTTCCGTCTTAGCTTCTTAATTTTGTCACAGACATGAGAAATTGTCAAAGTCACTTAATTCTTCAGTACATGTGCGTCTATTTAAGGTTTTGATTATAAATGTACCTGATAGAAAACAACATAGTATGCAACATCAGCAACTCGGTGCTCGTATTTAAGATTTTCTCACTGCCAGTTATCAGTGTAGTTGGAGATCATTCGAAGAAAGACAAAATACTTCCAACAAATAATAGATAGATGGTTCAACACTTATACTAAATTTTACTTACGAGTAAGGTTCACCAGGTGGGGAAATCAGAATTTCTTCATACTTTGCATGAGTAATGCCCTCACTAAGGATAACTCTGTGGAATACTTCGATTTTGTGAATGGGCTTTGCATGCAGAATTATGGGTCATCAAATTTTTGGGACCCACCAGTCGGAAATTTTTTAATGGTATTTAACATGGGATTTTCATAGACACCAAAGGGGGGCCCTTTGCTACGTTTTCAAAAAAATGATTTTGCATTTTTTGGAACAAACTGATAATTTTTTCTTTGGAACTTCACAAAAACTACATTAGACATTATTTTAATGATTTTTGGTCGCGCAGGACTTCGATAAGCCTCATCTAACGTCGACAGATTTTGCAAGTAGGCATACCAAAATGTCCACAATTTTCAATAAAAGGCCTATTCACAAAAATTAAATGCAGGTCAGTATACTACAAATACTGGTCTTTTACCATGCCAAGTATCAAGGTTTAAATTTACCCCCACCACGTGAGGTTTACTCGTTAGTGAACAATGTAAATGAAATGGTTATTAGACACGTATTTATATGTACCTTGGATTTTGCAATGGTTATTTTGCTTGTAAGCAATTATTGATTGCATAAAAAGGAATAAAAATCAATAATATGTCACATAGTACCATGAACAAATTTTGTCTTCTACATTGTACGATTGTATCCCTGGCTGAGGTTGTATATTCTAAGGGATTACATGAGATGATCTCTCTTTGTATTGTTTAGTATGATATTCGTTTGATACGATATGATATGAACTTTTATTTGCAATACATAAAAGCTCGGGCTCAGTGTAGTTGGGATGAAAGCTACCAATTAACGTAAATCAAAAGCTTAAATAGCTAATACATTTTTTTTCTCCATTCTCTGAAAATAATTGTTTTCGAGAAACTTATTTTAAAATAATAAGTTATTTAGTTGAGCTATAGTACAATATATAAGTTGTAATTTTGGTAGCAGATGGAATTATGTTTATACTTTAATTGTGACTAGAATATAAAGGAAATCCGAGTGGAACTCATAATAACCTTTTTGGGTGCTAATTTTGTGAGGATATGAATTTTGAAATATTGTTACATCTTCTTCGCGTTTATAATGGTGAAAAAGCTTAGTAGGCCAGAAAGAGACATTTTACTACTTTAAAATGCAAATATTTCAGAAATTTCATTGATTTTCATAAAATCTTACTTCCAACTTTCAGCGTGTAGGCGGAAAATGGTCAAGATTTGAAACAAAGAGGTATAATTATAACTTAAACCCGGGTGCTCAACTCAAGGCAACGCACTACACATTCTGTATTTTATGCATAAAGCTTGTTTCTTCACACAATGTTTCTTCGGCAATACTCTTAAAATCCTTCATAAAGTAAGCATTACACAGATTGCTTGCACGATAACAGATGTGATTAATGTCGTTTCACATGAATTTGCATTCAATGCATGCTCCTCTTTCCGTAATTCTCTGGAAAATAATTGATTGACAGAACCAGTTGGAAATACAAATGAGCTCGGAATACAAAAAACTCCATACGATTGCAATATGAAAACTAACAGATTTTCCACGAGAATGAAAATGAAACCGATGATGATGAATGCATTCTTTATTAGTGTTGGGCTCACAACTGCACAACATATAGTAGGGTAAAATATGAAAGCGCTTGGCTGAAAATGAAAGTCTTACTTTCTTCGCTTTCACCAGCCATAACATAAGTACATTACATACCTATTCCCATTTGTAATATTGGCAGATTGAATCCTACAAAATGCCAAAATAATTCCCTGTGGTATGATATAATCATCGCATTGCATTCAAGCCCGCTTCTGTTTGTATACACAAGATCATATTGAAGCCTTGTACATTATATCCTTCTTCACACACAACAGTGCACTGCTGGGATACTTATTATCTTACTGCTGCACGTGGGATGTAATAAATCATTTAGCACGTACATTTCTCATGTTTTGATTCTCTTATCGAATTCTTCTTACGTTCTAATTCATAGGATCGGACGAGATGCAAAGAAAGCGAACCAACGAGGCGGATCGACTATCCCGGTTCATGCAGAAGTACAAAAAGACAGTTGCTAACTTGAAAATGCAGCAGCAACAGCAAAACATGGTCAAGAAATCATTCCGATCTCAAAAGAAGGATCACAGTAACAATATGGACTCCCTTAACACGCTTTCCGATAGCAGCAACAACAACTTCAATGCTAATGACTATGCCAGTGGATCTCCTTTGTCTGCCAACAGCATCAGTGGCCAAAGTTTCAAGGATCGATACGTGAAGTACAAGGTAGAGTAAAAGCCAACAGAAAGATAATGAAATTTGTAATCTTTCCACCACGTTTTTCTCACAGAGGGATCGTTTATTAATAGTTGTGGGAAAAAGCTACCTATTTAAAAAAAACTTCAAAAACTTCAAATTATCAGTATACAAAATGAACCAAGTCTACATTTTAATAGACCTGGAGAAAATGATCAATTTGGGGTTATTTGAATTGTTTGATAAAAAAGAACTTGCAGTAGATCAAAACTGATAATGAACCAGTAACTTTGGTCGGCTACGCTAATTTGATAATCTGTGCCTGTCCAACTATTCAATAAGCAATAAAACAGTTTCCTAACTTTCGAAGCTTTTAAGTTTAATATGTATTGTATATTGAACTTATATATAGGTACTTATTCCAGTTTAAGTGGTACATACATATGTCCTGTTCCATTTAATTGGTTTTTATTTTTTTACGCATACATCTTATAACAATATCTTATCTCTTTGGTGCAGGACTACTCTGGGACGATGAGCAAAAAGAACTCACTAGACAAGCAACGAAGTTACAATGACGTAATGAATGTCAAGCCAGGTTCAGGTCGAGGTAAGCGTAAAATCTATTGGTCGATTTTTATTACTTTATACTATGAGTGAAGATACAAGTGTCATTTACAATTTAATTGTGCCATACGCCTTTTGTGGCATGATTTATGGCACTAGACAAGACATATAGCTTTTGGGTACCAAAGACATCTACCAGTGAAAGTTTTTATTGCCTTTAGCGAGAACATGAAGTGTAGAGTCAAATGGAGAACACTTGTTACTGTAAATTGATGTCTTCTTTCAATAAAATACGGCATTGATTTTGACTTTTGTTGCATGATTCTATGAATAGATTGCAGTCAGGAAGCACTAGAATCAATGGGAGATCGATTGTTAGATTGGTTTTCAGTTGTGATGGCCGACACTCAAAAACGAAAACTTAATCGACGAAACAGGAGTAATCAAGGTAAACCAAATCGATTTAATTTGTAAGCAGTAAATGCATAGCAGTAATGCATGCATCTATACTTGTATTGTAAAGATAACAAATGCTACTAAATTCTAAAAACGTTTTGCTGACTGTTAAGCTTGAGCTGCTCGTGTATGTTGCTTTTATTAATGACCCACGTTTTATCAGCAAAATTTGGAAATTTCTTAATTATGCGATGAATTTGGAAATTTTGTTCAGCAGGGTTTTAAAAATCAAAGATTTTGTGTAAAAGTTTTTTCTTCGTAGTACTAACCATGTGCCCTACTTACTAAGGTACCCTTTTTTTGATGTTTCGACTCGGTCCCTTTTTATGTGTTCTGAGTTTTGTTTTGTAAATCCTCCAGGGAGATTTTTTACACTTATGTAACGACTTTTGCCGATAAGAATAGAAAGTTTCTACTTTTTCTTCTATGCAATATCATCAACTATTTATGACTATCTATGCTCCTTTTAACTTGTTTTCCTTTCTTTTCGGTTCTCCGTGTTGTATACGTATTATTATTGCATAACATAAAACAGAATCCATCAGAACCTTGAATGCCAACAGCTATGGGCATTTTGATTTAAAACGAATGAAAATTGTACCATCTTCCACGATGAGTTAAGCTTGAACTAAACGTTTTGTTAAGAACTAACTGCAGTGCGGTTAGCGATGTAAAACTGTCAAACCAAGAGATTTTAAACTAAATCTTGTCCATCGAACGAAAACGAACGAAATATTACTACGATCTTTTATTATGATAGATCACAATAGATATGATATGATATGATATGATAGATAGCAAAAACTCATGAGTATTTGTTGATGTTTAGGGAACCACTGAACCTCCACCTTTATTCCACCTTTATTCTAAGTCTTTGTGTTTCATTGCTAAAAATGTCAACTTAAATGTCGCAGAGATAAGAAAGTACATTTGAAATTCTTAGTAGCTAAAAAGACCTTTATCATCTCCAAAATGTTATTAATGTAAGAGAATGTTTAGCAAAGCAAGCGGGATATTACAGACTGAATCAAAATTATAGTAGGATGAAATAGTATATGCGCAGACTTGTTAGACAAAGTAACTATAAAGGTCTTCAAATTTTTTATGCATCCCTCAAAAGTTTATTACAGATTCATTAATTAACTTTGTATTTGAACACACGCTTTACCTTGTACTAAAAAGAATGAATTTAATGCTGTGTGTTCCATAAAGGGTAAGGTCCAAAGGTAAGTTGGTGTGACTAGAAGTACCCAAACCCCTGTGCTGTTACGGTGTGAAAACTCTTACTTATAAAAGAAATCAAACGAAAAGTCATTGCATCCGCGTCTCGTTCATCACTAGAATGAGGAAAAGTGTTTCTGACGAACAGCTTAAAACTTACTTGAACATGCTCTAAATAAATGAGAAAGGTGAAAAAGTTGGGAAAAAGTAATATGAGGGGTAAACGAGCTCTAACGTATGTACTTACACACGAAGCTTTAGTTGAATGATAAAAGCTTATTTCTGTTTGAGTTTGTTTCTACAAATATTACTACACAGGCTTAAAACATTCAAATGTGAATGAAAAAATATCTTCGTAATAACAAAAGTTGACAATGATGTGTAGCTTTCTGTAAAGTTTTGAGTAAATAGGCAAGCTCTTCATAATGAAGGTTTTAAAAATCTTCTACACGCTCAAACTAAATATAAGCTGTCTTACTCTACACAAGTCGCAATAGTTGTGAAGATTCCTCGTATTATTTACAATTAGCATGCCGAATTAAGTCAGGTGAATGCCTCGAATGGAACAAACTGGAACGGTAGATTCCGCATTATACACAATGCCCAAGTCTCTTTATATATATAACCGGCCTTCTGGACATTTTATGTCTTATCTAGTTTTATGAAGAATCTTGGGTAAATAAACCTGATATTATTGATGCACATAATTTGAGAAGTTTCAAAAAGATCCTTAATGCTAACTAAATTAAAACCTCTAGTAAATGCCGATTGAAGATATTTCGTGCCTTAAACAGAGCGTAGGTTTTGTGTTGCACAAGTGGCTGGCGCTTAAACGTAAAAAAGCACAAATTGTTCTAACAGGAATGCATGATGAATTTGGATATTTAAAAATATTTTGTATGCTTTGTTCATCAATTATTGGAAGTAGATGGAATGGTATGAATGCACTTGGGGTGCTTTTGTACTGATACACGAATCTCAATATATTTTAATGTAACCGTATTGCACAACATAGAAGCGCTTGGAATGGTTAATACTAGTCTATCCGCTTTTGGCTAAACAATACCTTTCTAAGTAAACTGAAAACTCAATTGACGTATTCTCTATTTTTAGTTCATTTTCCCGGAGATTGCAAACGAGAGGTACAGTGGATGTTTTCTCATCTGAACTCGGACGAAGATGGTCAACTTTCACTTCAAGAGCTGTACGACCTGGAAAATGACCGTAGTGAAAAGTGCATCAAGCCTTTTATTGACCGATGTGATACCGACAAGTAAGTTTATTATTTCGTAAAGATTCAACTTTGAAACAAGTATTCTTAGCTGAATTTTATTAGGAAATTAAAACAAAGTGAAACCCAAACCCAAATACTGCTAGTCAACATTATTTGTATTTTGAAATAATTCCAATTTCTTCCACAAGGACGTATACTTTAGTTTGTAATCTGTAAGCTCATGTAAAAAAATATTGTGAGAGTTTCCAATATTTATTCATACGCAATAATACACAGAAGAAAGCTAATATATGTGGACTTTCACAACAAAAATCACAAAGTGGGGAGAAATGAGACGTACCAGGGTTTGGATGACAATTTATTATAAGTTGAGTTGTCTGATGTAATGTTGCATAGGATATCTCACACACCAGTTTTTGTTGGATTTGGTCGTTTTTAAGCAGTAGCGTTTTCATATTTATTGATGTGTCTACTTTATTTTGCGTATTTTTAGAGATATCTTCATCAGCCCATTGGAATGGTGCAACTGTTTTTCTAAACTTGACCGCAGATGCGCGACTGGCAGCTCGAGGACTCGAGGGAAATCGAATTGCGGTGAGCATACTTTCGGCAATTTAGGCTATTTTACTTTGTCATAATGATACATATTATACAATATAAAAGTTACATATAAACGTCAATATTTCTAGCAATAAAACTACAAATTGTTCATATACTTTACTTCATATATTATGCATATAATCGAAATACATTAAATATGTTTTGATTTCAGCTCCTCTATCAGATCGAGATGTAAATGATGTTGATGACGAAGACTCAGAAATAGAGGGAAGCTCTGATGGACCACTGGAAATCTAAAAAATTGAAAGGATATCGATACAACATTTGAGTAATTTTTACCTTACACCCAGAATACAACTGAAATAATAACAAACAACATTAAACATTACAAGATGCAATATGTATGGAGATTTAATGTATTCGGGGTAAACTATCATTCATTCATCATGTTCGAACGATATTCGAGTATTCACGTTATCTGCATCGCATCGTTCATTTCGGGGCTTCATCATAATGCATGCCGACATGTCATGTACAGGACCATCTAAACCTCACTTCGAGATCATCATTAAGTAATTAATTAGACAAATCATCATCATCAAATTCTCTCCGTGTTAAAATGTCACAATCTATACAAATACATCGTTACGTTACGACTACATATAATACATGTGTGTTATGTTCTTTAACGGAACAAAATCTGATAGTTTCGGGATAAATACTTTAATTAAAAGAAAAATTAAGCATGTAAAATATAAATAAACTAAATTAAAGGATGTAATCAAATCCACTTGTACTGTACTATTAAATATATTTCTACCAGTGATTAGCATACAGAAAATTTGTAATATGTCAAAAACTGTAAAGTGTAGCGGTATATTATATATTGTACCAAGAACTGTACACGATGAGGTTGCAAACGCGATCCAATTATATCAAGTAAAAGATCATATAAGCTAATGCAACGGGCTATATCTTTAAAATGTTGATGCATATGTATAGTATGCACTGTGAACGGACGTGAGTTTACCGAGACTTTTACTTGTAATCCACTTTTAGTCATATTTCTACATTCCATTTTCCAAAAACTGTATTAATAAGCATCCCATGTGCGTACTAAAATATTTTACGTATGATTTAGTAAAGTACTACTGGTATGAATAGTGTACAATGAAACATATTGTATTGCAACAGTACTTTTGTTATTTATATAAAGAATTATCAACGGTGGTAATAATAATTAGGTTCGCGAAAATGATGAAATAAAAGTTGGAGCTAACAGAAAAATGTAAACCACATAAAATAATGCGCAAAATCGTCGATTTTTCATGTTGCTTTACACTCTGCATGAATGCGATGTTAACATAAACAATAAGGTTAATGCTAAGCTGACGATGATTTATAATAATAAGGAAAATCTTTGTACCTAAGTTTCACCCAGTTGTAGTTACTTTGATGCATTTTTTTGTAAAGTTTCCAGCTGCATCAGTCCTGGTAGAATATTTCGTATTGACTCGATTTAAAAAATAACATTCATGCAGCCACAAGAAGCATTGCTTGATCATCATTGCAAATTATACAATCGACCAATGCTACTCGTTTGAAAAATTTTAAGGTTACATAATATCAGTTTCAGTATTAACACGATAACATGAAAAGTAAAATATTCACGAAATTGCGAAAGCTCAAACTAGACGTTCTAAAAGTCTATTTCGAAATTGCACCTAATATGTAGCTGAGTTAATTAAAGTAATCGAATAAACATCATCGTTTAAATTGAAACGTTTGAAGATGCAGACGATTGGAAACAAATAATATTGAAGAAAATGCACAAAATTTGGAACTAATTATAAATGCTTTGTGCAATGCAATACCAATTTACCATTTTCCAAACCATTATCCGACAGTTTCACTTTAACATTTTATTAACGCATATTTCTTTTCTCTTCATTTTTATTTAACTATTATTGATGTTTATTGTCCATTTTATGGTAATGCCTGAGACTTATTTCTTATTTTTGTAATCATTATTTTTTCTACACGTGCCACTCGCGACCGTT
>JAQIXW010004629.1:0-11322 GCA_034700685.1 Willowsia buskii
GCGGCCAAAGTATTCCAAGTCACATAACCAAACTTGGCGCACTTGTCAATCATGCAATGCTTGATATTACCACAAAGTTTAGGACAAATCGTACGTGCGGATTAATGAGCGTGTTTCGTAGTGTGTGTTATGAGTATTGAGTGACTTTTATAACGGATAAAGCACGTTTTGCATCTCACTTAAAAATATAGTCAATTGTATTTTGTTTTATGAAGCTAGTAAAGAGAATTTCATGCATACCAATAGAAACCTTCGTTGTATTTTTGTAGGCACGAAAAACTAAAAAACTGGAGAAAATATTAAAATTGAAATTTCTTCAAACCAATTCCATTTGGAAACGTGAAACTTTCCATTGTCAAATGTGGGGTCTAGACACATTTTGCTATAAAATTTATAGATTATAAATTATAAATTATGAAATTAAATTTAAGTTTTTATCAAAAAATGCCCATAAAATAATAATTATTATTAAGTATTTCACTTTTTATGATGATTTAAAAGCAATTTTGAATTTGTTTTATAAATCTAAAAGAAACCGTACTCATATTTTTGCTCTACAAACACATTTGTTCCGAAACGTTGGCTTTTATGGATGCTAGAGCGTTTGTGTTGGAAATTCCTTTCCACGAAAATCACAATATTTTCTTGAAATCATAGTTTCCAATGCAAACAGCGTGCACCCACAAGTAATGGCTTGTTGGAATGGGAATTTAAAGCTCTATCAGACAAGGTGCAATTGTGGATTATTACGATATAAAATAGCCGCAAACGAGAAGGGTAAGCACCCTGCGAACCATCCGTTGGTTACAATTGAAAACGATTAGTAAACGATATCATCAACCATTTTGCAGAGCTTGTTGAACTATATACTCTTATTTTCCTTCGATTTTGTCAAGGATTAGTATTAGTATAGTACAGTATTATGTCTCCAAATCAAGTGCTGAAAAATCATTAGCTCGGCAAGAGCTTTCGAATGAGGTGTCACAAGCTACATCTCGACCCTTATCATTTCGAAGGGAAATCTCTTGTTGCCCCATCATTTCTAAGCGCAGTTTCACGTTGCCTCATTATTTCGATGGGAAGTCTCACGCTGCCATATCGTTTCAAAGCGAAGTCTCACGTTGCCCATCGTTTTGAAGTGAAATCTCACGTTGCCCCATCATTTCCAAGCAATGTCTCACGTTTCCCCATCGTTTTGAAGTGAAGTCTCACGTTGCCCCATCATTTCCAAGCGAAGTCTCACGTTGCCCCATCATTTCCAAGCGACGTCTCACGTTTCCCCATCATTTGCAAGCGAAGTCTCACGTTGCCGCATCATTTCCAAGCAAAGTTTCATGTTGCCCCATCATTTCCGAGCCTATTCATGAGACGCAGGGAAAAATTAATTAACAAAAAATATTACCCGATGGTAAGATTGGAACCACGACCCCCCACGATCGTTCGAGTTCCCTACCACTACGCCGCAATGACATCCTTAGCCATAATCGGAGCAGAAAGCTGCTTTGTTTACGTAAATATTCACTTACTACACACTTCAAGCACTCTCCCTCTCCCCTCTGCTCTGCTTATGCTGAAGGGGAAAGCATATGTTCTCTGCCCTCTCACGACGTCACGCTATGTGGTATACTGACTTCATCCCTACTTTACCCCCGAGAAGAGTGACCGATTAGGCTGAAAATCAATCCCAGACCACCTTATGACCTAAGGAACCTGTATATCAAATTTGGTGACAATTGGTCACTTCGTTTTTGAGTTATCGGGCGGACACGCAGACACGCTTACTAACACCCACACAGACCGGAACGTGATCGCATTAACTGTTTTTCAAACGATTTCATCGTTACCAACAGTTAATAAGGGAATTAACAAATTATGAAAATTATTACAGAGACACATTTCTCCCTCTGAACCTTTGAAACTGATTTGCATTTATTAGCTAATCATTACTTTTGCAGCGCAACGGTTTGGCGTTAATTTTAATGTATTGCTTACGAAAGTCCATCATTCCGTTTTATAGTTTTAGTGAAAAAGAATAAAAACTCCTTATCAGTTCTTGCCATATAAAAATGTTAGTTTTGTTAACCTGCTGAGTATATATGTCATCAAATTGTGATAATAAATGATTATGCATAATATTCATTATATTTTTCTGAATGCTGTTTGCTTCAACTATGAAAAACTAAATTAGAACGTTATTGATTATTTGATTTCTCCATGTACTTTGTGTTTCATGGGAATACGATACAGTGGCATTTTCAATTTTCATATTTTGCAGGGTTTGACAAGTTCACGCAAATTATCTTTTCACGTGGTTTATTGTTCATTTCACAAAATAGTTCCTGGTAAGATGTTTACATTACAATTCTAATGCAGTAACACATTACAAATATTAAGTAAAAAAATGAAGAAAAGGACGAAGAAAGTAAACTCACTTAAATGATATTAATCTCATGAAACAATAATCAATATATTAGTAAAGTAAATTAGTAAAAGTAAAGTTATTAGTAAAGTTATAGTAAATATTACAACAAATTTTTAAACAAACGACACTGATCCCTATGAGACCGGCGAACCTCTTTATCTCTCAAAAGTAAGTTTTATTGGCAGGCATATTGCGTTTAGCGTTATCCAGCTTGATTTTCGAACATTTGTGTCAGTTTAAAGTTTTTTAGGAATGTGACAGTTGGTCGTTTTGGAGGAGACATATTTACCTTTCCGGAATAAGTCGCAGAAAATCAAATGTCAAAATACCGCGGTCAACAAACAAATCGAGTTGGAGGAATGACTCATGGAACATTGAGGCGGATACCAGTGCTTTCCAGGCCGCGTTTTCAGTTTTCAAATGGAGTGAACAATCTGATCGAGTTGTGAAGGAAATAGGGATCTCAATCTCAACTGCAACGGGCAACTACCAGGGATTCTGACACGTGACCTTGTTCAGCAGTGAAGGCAAATGTATGGAATCGAACAATTTGGTGCTCTCCAAGCGCAGTCAAGGATTCTCAATCTCAGGAATTAATTTGTTAAGGTGCCTACCCCACCAGTCTTTAATTACGAAAATTCAACGCTGCATAATTTAACTACTTTAAAAGTACATAGTTTTAATCTTGTCTTGTGATAACTCAATGTGAACAGGAGTCAGAATCTTGCAGTGGTCTTCCTTGGAAACGTTACTGACTCTCAGTTGCATCATCTCAGGGAATTCATCTATACTTGGAAAGCGGCAATTGGCCATGGAGTAGAGGAGTTCACTTTCACGTCTTGCAGGGCCCCTCAAAATCGACCGTGTTTCCTCCTGCTCGTCCTCAAAAACTCTGTCCACCTACAAATCTGACCATCTCAAACACCATCACCTCAACAGATAATCCCAGTGATAAAAGTTAGGGCTATCAAAGGTGAGGTCTAAACGGCATCTTCCGGATAGGGACCTGGAAGACCAAAGACACCTGACCCAAGTGAATTCTAAGAAACTCCAGAAAATCCTGGAGCATCACAAAGTCAACCAGCAACTGACCAGAAGACCTCCTTTGAAACTGGAGAAATTCATCAGCACCAAATCACATCCGCAGGTTCCATGTCTCATCCCAATCCTTTCCAAGCATCTGTCACATTCCTGGATGGACTCCAACATCAAACCGATGCCCAATGCTATCATGTCGTTGGGGCCTGCCACCAGCTATTTTGTACCCAATTGAAGGTCCTGAGGGAACGAAAAATACAAAAATAAATTGAGACTTGGTGAATTGAGTAGCGAAGGTGATCTATGATTTTTATTTCTCAATATAAATGCTGTAGTTTACCCCATAATTACGACGGTTTGGCTGATTGACAGATTATGAGAAAGCTTTAAAAAATCAAACTCCTTTAGTAACTCCCAATTTTGTCGTCTCTATTATTTATTTGCAAGACTTAATTCGTATTAATTTGTATTATTGATTTGCTTTTTGTGATTTCTACGTCAATTGTCAATTTTATATTACGGTTTTACAAGTAGCGTAATCTGATTAACACAAGCACCGCGTGAAATAATCCTGAAGAGAAGTAGTAAACGATACTACTATCTGAATCCATCTGATTTCGCACGCAAATAAAAATAAACAACACAGAAAAGCAATTTCCATAAATTGTTGAATTTCAATATGTGCTTCTTGTAAATCTAAAATCGTAAAAACAAATATTACAAACAAACGACGAAACCCCGACTACAGGTCTGTGGAACCTAAACTGAACTGTTTAAAAAATATCGTAAACTTAATTTTTTTGCGCTGGAGTTGGTTTTGTGGAGACTTGTTTTCAAATCTAGAAACAATCACTAAGCTTTTATATTCTCAATTTTCAGGCTGTCAGTGCAGTGGACAAACAAGAAAGACGTATAATGGCTAACTTACAACCGGAAGTGATTTCTTCCTCCGGAAGCACAATAATCGGAGATGAAGACTGCTATACAGATGGCGGACGAGAGACGACGACATTCGAGGCATTCAAGTCTGGTTCTCCCTATTACTATGACAGCGACAACCATGTAACCTGTGCTGAATCTTTGATCGAACCACTTTTTACAAGCTGTGACCATTGCAGCCAAAAAGGAGCAAATGTCTGTCAACACGCGGAGCATTTACTATCTGCTTCACTTATGAAACTTCAGAGTTATTTTGAGACACTAAGTGCTATCACAACCTACGCCAACGATACCACCGAAAGAAGCACCACCACAATTCCTAGGGAAATGCAAAAACCTTTCACCGGTTACACAGTTTTGAAGGATGGGAATTGCTTTTTTTCGTCAGTATCTTTCTGTGTAACCATGGACACCATTTTTGGAAAAGCAATTAGAAGAGCTGGATTCCTTGCCATTAACATGTATCCTAAGTTTAAAGATAAGGTGGAAGAAATTGAAGGAGATTTGGAGGACAAGCAATCATCAATTCTGTCTAAAGATGGAAAATGGGCAACAAGTCAGTCATTTTTCGTCACGTCATTCGTCATAAACCGGGCAATCGTCGTGTACTCCACCAAACCGGGTTCAAACAAAATAAAAGGTACACTGTATGATGCCGTCGGAAATTCAAAATCACGACCAATATATGTGCTGCTGCGAAGTTCGCATTTTGAGCCTCTGCTTCTTAACTCTACTGACTCACGCCCGCTTCCAGTTACTGTAACCCCACCAGATGTTTGTGTCACCGTAATCAAAAACTATCATGAACGAAAACGCCAGGTGGAAGCTTCAAATTCCAAGGTGGAAGCTTCAAGTGTCCCAGAAACTAGCCCCAAAAAGAAAAAAGAAAACAATGAGCAAACGATACCGGTGGTGGTTCTTGATGACGATGATGAAGGGGGTTACGAGAATCCCATTCCGAAAGTATCCGAATCTTCAACAAAATCGTAAGCAAAATTTCAATGTATTGCCATGGAATTTGAAATTTTTTATCTCAAAAATAAGTAAAAAATCATATGAGTCTCATTTGTTTATTTTGTAGGAATCTTTTTCAAAAACATGATAATAAATATTTTGGAATGGCCCTCAAACATCTGAAAGTGGATTTCCAGGATTATGCGGAGGCGGATGGTCATTCGTGTCACAAACTGATTAATAAATGTGTTGAAACACGCGAGCCATGGGCATTTTTTATTCAGTGGATTGTTCGTGACAGGAAGCTTAGTGTTACAGCAGTTAGAAACATTGTGACATCTGTTTACATGAAGCAGCGATACATTGATGGTCGGGTGAAATTCAAGCAGATGTTGACGGAAGCGGGTATTGGAAGTGAAAATTGTCAGTACTACTTTGCAGCGTGTGACCGTAAGTTTGGATTTCTGGAACAACCTCATCCGCCTTCGAATACCAAAGGAAACTCATCTTATCAAGATGGGCTCGCTTCTGATTCTGGTGACAAATTCGAAGACTCCATGCATGAAGAATACTCATACCACCCATTAGACGACGACATGCTGACAAGTCAAACTGTTGAGAGCAACAGCAAATATCACGACGCCTGTAAAGAAAACAAGTCTGAAGACCTGGAGGCAGTCTTGGAAGGAAGAAGCCAGTGGAAATCAGACGAAAACCACATTCAACAGGACGATAATTCAAATCACTCCAGCTCTGGCAGGCATGGATCACTGCCTGTGAATCCCGCCTGTGAATCTTCCGCTGAGCTAGACCAACGCCAATCAAAAGTCTCATCAGCAATTTGCGAAGTTTTAGGGGTATCAAAGGAGGACCTTGCGTTCCAACCTCCAATTAATTTTGAGAATTAATCCGTACAAATCATTTCGTCGGGGGTTTGATTTTAATGAAATGAAATTTAAGCCTAAACGCTGGCCAGGAGTAATATGCAAAGCAATTTTGAATGTTCAAGGAACCTGCTCATTTAATGGAACGAAATCCCCATACATCTATACAAAGCAGACTGGAAATTTTTGCAGACTCGAGGGAAAATGTAGCGGAGACTGTGAATTGGAGTTTATTGTGTACATTCCAAAGATTCCAGTGAAACATGAAAATGTGAGGTGTAATGTGCAATCAAAGGGAGCCTTCCACTTAATTCAAGAGCGACCGACTGGGAGACAAGTTCGTTCGTATGATCGCGTCTTGCTGAAGCGAAAACTAAAAAACAACAAAGCCAAAGCGGTTTATCTGGAAAATGTTTCCCACATTACTGGATTGAGAGCCCTTCATCAAAATCACAAACAGCGAAGTGAAGACTGTCTTCGAAAAGCAAGATCCGAAATCAATCAAGATTCTCGACTTCACCGTGATCCACAGCAGGAGATTCTGCTTCTAAAACAAAAATATATAGATAGCGATGCTCTAAACAACTTTGTCCAAGGATATATTCAGCATATTAACACAACTCCTGGAAGCTTTCAACTTCTTTTGTACACACGAAAATCTCTTGTGTTTCATGCTGAACAGGTTTCAAACGGATATAACGTTGTTTTTCTCGATGCAACAGGCGGAGTAATCAGAAAAATATCAAAGAAAATTCCACTTTTATATGCATTGATTGGAAGAAACTCTCAAAATATTTCCTATCCAATAGCAGAGTTTTTGGCGGAAGAAGGAACTAACATCGACATAATGGAAAACCTTGTTCGAATCCGCCGAAAAATTCATGAACTGAAAACCAACTCGGATCGTCGTTTTACAAATGTCATCGTAATTGACTGGAGTTGGAGTCTTTTGCATGGGGCATGCAAGGGTATCAACACACAGGAACTTACGGATTACCTCAAAATTTCTTGGAGTGTCCTGAATGGAAACTCAAAGTGGGACGTGCGACATTCTTGTATTTTTATTTGTACAAGTCATTTAATTGCCGCGTCAAAACGTCTGTTCCTTAAAAAGGTTCCAGCAAGGGAAAAACGTGTACTCAACCTGGCGCTGGACGCTATTGCAAGAATTCAGGAAACATTTATCCTTGTGGAACTCGAGAAAGTTTTAAAAGTCACTATCAGGACATTTGGCTGTGAATACCTTAACAATCAAGAAGTTACAGAAAATGTGGAGATCCTGAAAACAAAAAAATCCGATCTGGAAATCACTATGAAAAGTGAGCTTGATCCAGAAGAATTTGTTTTGCCATCCGATGAGGAATTTAAAGTTCCAAAAACCTTGCGAGACCAGTCACCTTTCTACAAAATGTTTTCCCGAATTCAGTTTAAGGAGATGGAAGCAGTTAGAGTTCCAGGAATGGTCAAAAATCCTTATTTTAATTCGGATGTGCTCAATGTGATCGGAAAACAGAAAATGCCCATGTATCCATTTTTTGCTGCTGCTATACCCCGAGGAACCCAACTTAAAACTTTTTTACGTGAGACAAACTCAACCGTAGAATCTTCATTTAATCTCCGAAAAAATATATCTGGAGCCCCAAAAAACGCTCTTTATACTGACTTTGTCAAGTTCAGCTACAGCTATCATGATGGTTAGCTGAAGGAGGCTGCAAATAAAACCCTAATTTGCGACCTTAAGAAGTCGGCAGGAAATAGCTCTACACTATCGTCAGAATTGAGAAATGAAATTTGGAAGAAAAGAAACCGAAACAAACGTGGAAGCAAGCATTTTTCAACTCCAGTGATAACAAAACTTGGCGAAACAAAATTAGGTACACAGCATATTTAATTGACAAATTGCATAAATCTCAATCTCAAATAATTAGGTTTTGAAACCATTTTGAAGTGATGAATTTTGATAACGAAATTTTTGGATTTTACTAGATTCCAGACTTCCAAAGTTTGGATTGCCAAATGTGGGATTAACTTGCTACCTAAACTCTGTTTTTCAAGCTATCTTGACACTGCCGGCCACAATTTCTCAGAAAGCTCAGAACAAACTGGAGTACCCATTTGACAGCTATTTCGAGGCCATTTTTCACAGAGAGCTGGAAACGTCGTCTGCTGAGAAACTGAAAGCTGATTTAGATGTAATTATGGAACATAAGTTCAGAAGTGGAGTTCAGCACGACGCGCATGATTTTTGGAATCGACTTTTGCTGTTGCCGGAATTTTTCTTTTTACGAAAAAAATTTGAAATCCATCTCTCTGATGTCCGGGATTGCGTTGACTGTGGTCATGAAGACTCATCAAAGGATATTCAGCATGAAATATTCGGAAGAGTGGATGAAGCTGTACCTGAAATTTTGAAGCAGTTCGGAAATCCAGAATGTCTGGAAGATTTTGCATGTAGCGTATGCAATTCTCAAAACACAAGGAAGACTGCATTTTTGAAATCTCTTTCGAACTACTTACTTATTGGAAAGCATCTGCATGTAAACTATAATAAGCAGCAAAAAAACACGTTCCAAAAAACAGATGTTCCAGTGGAGTTAAATGCTATTCACCTTGATCTTGATGTGAAAACCTGTAACGGAACTAGAAAATTTAGACTTGTAAGTATTGTTACACATGAAGGTCGGGATATGAGCTCTGGTCACTATCGAGCGTACTTTATTGTAGAAGATGAGTTTCTGTGCTGTGATGATGATAAGTTACGCAAAACAAAGAAGCTTAAAGGCACGGGGTATCTTTTTATTTATCGTGATGTCAGTGCTTAGATTTGTTTAATGATCTCAGCATACCAATTTTTATTACGTAGTAATTTAATTAAATGGTTGTTGTTATATGATGTATTAATTAAATGTCCCTGATCTGATAAATAGACTTATATGATACTAATAAGAAGCCCTTCTTTTGGCATAGAATATCTGGATAGCTGCATTATCCAAATTAATATGTAACGTTATTGTAAATAAATAATTTAACAATAGAACGAAACATTCGAAACGAAGCTTCAAAACGTGTTTTTCCAGTAAGAATTCAATTTTTTACGAAAATTTTCACGGAAGCCTTAAGTTTGACTAAGTTTTGCATGTATTCATTATTAGTTTCCAATTATGTTACTTTGGGAGATGTATGACTTGGAATTTGCGAGCTTGAAATTTTCAATGAAAACTAGTTTTGAATGACTGGCTTCAAATTCAAAGGAGGTTTCACCTAATATATACAGCAAATGCTAAAAACGGCACATGATATGGCTATTAATAAGCCATTTGGGAAATGGTCGCTTGAAACAGGAGAACGGTTTTCGAGGACTAGGTTTCAAATGAAGAAATATTTTGAAATGATTTGCCGAAATGGTTTGAGAGTAAAACGACCATAATGCCTGAAGATTGTGATATGAACGTTATTTATTGATAGCCATTAGTTGCCAATAGCGGCATTTCTTCATTATCACATAATACATACAATTGCACCGGAAAACATGAAGCTTTAAATTGAGACCAAGAAAATTATTTGAAGGTACCATTGCGAAGTTATACAGCTAGAAATGCAGATAGATGTTGAAACTGATTTAATGCGTAATAAATTTATAGAAAAACATTCCGGTTATTTGGCAATGGCAGGGAAAAGAGACGGACTTCGGAGAAAGAGCTGAAATAAAGAAATGTATTTGTGTTTTTTAGGAAGTTTTGAGTTGCTGCCATCCATAATATTCCAGTATTTTATAGTTGTTTCCCCAATTGCGTCTTCGTAATTTGTAGACATTATGCATCTATATTGAGGTGTGATTGGAGGTGAAGGCAAGTGGAGGAAGAAGGGAGGTGAACTTATATACACATTTTGTTTCTTAACTCTCAATTGACTGAACCCCGATTCTCCGTAACTAACTTAAAATTTTGAGTGCATTTAATTTTTTCCCGTCAATCTGGGAACAGGGGCAGGTATGCGCTCTGGGCGCCATATTTTTTCAACTTGTCCTTTCCCCGCATACGGATATACATTTTTGGCCTGTTTGGTTGCCACGGATGCGATAATGAACGAAACTTACATAATGTCTATTGTAATTGAAAGGATTTGTTGTATTATTGTCACATGGATTGCATTTGATGCCAATCAATTGTTTGAGCTTTTGTCGAGTTCATAGAATTCGACACAAAAATCTTATAGTAAGATTTGTTTGAAAGTCTTCCGAATCAATATGTTCTTCTGAAATTATATTTTTTATAGTATTTACAAAGGATTCACATCGTTTGAAAAAAATTCTGTAACATTTGTAAAAGATCATCGGTTTCATGAAAGTTTTGAGAAATCTGTGTTTTTTGTGGAATTTCAAAAAAAATCGGTGACATATCAAGTTTTAACAATTTCAGAAAATTTGGTGAATTGACACTATTTTTTGTGGAATTTTTGAATGTTTTGGTAAAATATCACCAATTTTGGTGAAATTTCAGAGAATTTGGTAAAGTCACATATTTTTTTGAGATTTCAGCTAATTGTATGGAAGTCCAGAAAATTTTGGAGTTTAGAAAATTCATCGTGGAGTTTTCGAGGAGTTTAGAAGATTTATGTTGCGTTTTGAGGATTTTCCGGGGAGTTTTAGCGATTCGTGAAAATACATTTAATTTGGTGATATTGCATTGCAAAATTTGTAAAATTCCCGTAAAATTTGTGCAATTTCAATGGAATTTTGTAAATTCCAGGAAAATATGTGAAATTCCAGGAAAATATGAGAAGTTCCAGGAAATTATGTGAAATTCCCGGAAATTTTGTGAAATTCCCGGAAATTTTGTGAAATTCCAGGAAATTATGTGAAATTCCCGGAAATTTTGTGAAATTCCAGGAAATTTTGTGAAGGTCCTGGAAATTTTGTGAAATTCCAGGAAATTTTGTGAAATTCCAGGAAATTTTGTGAAATTCCAGGAAGTTATGTGAAATTCCAGGAAATTTTGTGAAGTTCCAAGAAATTTTGTGAAATTCCAGGAAATTTTGTGAAATTCCAGGAAATTTTGTGAAATTCCAGGAAATTATGTGAAATTC
>JAQIXW010004630.1:0-11319 GCA_034700685.1 Willowsia buskii
GCTATATAACAGCCTTGTTCAGACCACATAATCTTATTCAGAATTTATAATTGGCTTTTTGATACTAAACTTTTTAATAGAGCTTAGTAACACAGCGGGTAAATACGCAGAACTTGTCAGAGAATGCAACAATAAAATTTGCTTTCTATGGTTTGCATAAAATTGAAAATTACACGTTGTACTATTACTGTATAATCTAGCGAATACAAATTGAATTGCTCTCAATTTCGAGTAATATAATTTTGCATATTATCTCTTCAGCAATTTCTTTCTTGTCTGTCTTGAATGGTCATGGAGAAGCATACAATGCAACAGGCAAAACAACAAAGCTGTAAACAAGCTACAAGGGAAGAGAAGCGTATTATCATTATTTATTTTATTTTAGTAGGAAAACGTTGACAGTTGATGATAGGCCATAGGAAAATGAAATGCAAACACATGTTCACGAACTGAACTTTCTCGACATATGTCCACAACTCCGTTTTCCGCCACCACCACTCTTACAATCTCTATAATCAATGTAGCACGCTTCACATTGTATTTTCACCAGCCGAAAAATAATCGACTAGAAAGTAGAACAAGACAAAAAGAGCATTTTTTCTCTTCTCGCTTAGCTTTTTATCCGTTGACAAAGACATCGAAATCATGCAGGAACCAACAATGCCATCCTCTCCTTCTCTGACACGTTTAGTTGAAGTAGACTTTTTGTGTCTGTGAATAATTTGCTTATGGATGAGTGAGCGGAATTATCATGTCCTACAAGAGAATAAACCAATGCTCCACTCCTTTTCAATACTCTGCTCCCTTTTTCGGAAGCAGGAAAGAAGCATCCAAATTTTCCATTTAAAACTCTCCCTTGAGGACAACTTATACATGCAAGTGCTGCTGCTGTAAGTAAGCAACATTACATTAGGTCAAATTTTGGAAAAGATACAAAACAGCAGAAATAAAAATGGCAATTTCTATCTATCGTTCAAAACAGCTTATACGCATTGAGTATTGATTAAACTGTTCTAAAGTCTGTAATTAGTTTCTCTAGACATTATACAAAGAAAAAGCCTTCAAAAACCCGTGCTTCTTTCTCTCTTTGATGATGACGATGATGATGGTAAAGTAAATATTTGCTTGACTACCAATAAAGCAGCATTTTAAGTTGGGTTCATTAACTGTTCATTGAAACAATGTAAAGTGGTGCTATATCGATTCTATACTGGGTACAATTGTATGGCCATTTTGTATTCAAAACTAACACTGAAACAATCTTCCGTCCGAAAACACACAAAACAAAGGGAAATAGAAAGTGAAGCGAAAGCAGTGAATGAAATACAAGCAGCATGACAACACTTACGATAAAAATCTAGCATCTGTTCACTCCTTTCTCCTTTTCTTCCTCAAACACTGCACGATATCGCTTTCCTTGGCAATATTGCTTTGAATGTTGCATTAAAGCGAGCAATTCTTTTTTATCCAGCACTTTTATATGCTATTTATGTATGATATAATCTAAATATAATGTATACACGTGAACGTGCTGCTGGTGTACGTCACGTCAGTGTATCCAACGAGCGTCACGACAAAAAGCAAAGCACACGTAACAACCTGTACACATTTCCTTTTTTCTTTCTTTGGATGCGTGAGTATTCCTCCTCCAGCCAGTTCCTTCCTGTCTATACCACTTTCACAGGATTACCCAGGGAAAGCGGAGAGACGGAGCTCGGTTTTTCTCAAGATTTTAGACTTCTCATGCAATGCCAAGCAATATGGGTCGTAGTCTAAAAAAAGCAATTCAGATATATAGGTAAATACAGTGAACACATTAAATGTTAGGGAATGATTATTGATTTGTGAAGAGAAAAAATGTGGGGAATTATTTTTTTTATTTTGGTTTTAGATGCATTTTGCCATAAAAACAGAAAGCATCAATACTGATTTAACTAGTTGATTAAAGGTAAGCAAATGTTTGCAGGTTTCTTTCAGAAATTATGACTTCAGAAAGATGAGAGCGCAGATTGCAGGTGAGCATGTTATACGGAAAATAGCTGAGATTATCTGTGTGACATGAAGTTCTTTCAAATATATTACAAGTTAATACTGTTTTCATATCAGGTTTAAAATTTCATGTTTCAGGTAGTGAAGCTTGTCTTACCTTATTCGTGGCCAGATTACATCTTCGTTTTCTTATGTAAAGCTCCAGTAACGGAGGTATATTGATTGGTTTTGATTTTACCGTTTGGTTCCATCCATCAAGTCGTTTCGAGGTATCAGGAGGACTGACGTCAATCACGATTTCACACTGTTATTTTTAGATCAAAATTGCCGGAGAATGTAAACAGTTGGGGGATCGAAGTAGCCTTTAAATAATTACATATTACACGACATGTATCGATGACCACCAAGTACTGACTGGACAGAGAAAATAGAAAATGATACATGCATCATAATATCATTTACTTATATGGCCGACTAAATACATAGCTAAATTGCCCACCTATTGCAATCTTGATGCATGGAAATATATATATACATATGTCGCGTTTATCAATTGGTTTTCTCGTGCATTCTGTTTCACTGAAACTAAAGAACATTAAAAAAATGGTCTTCCTTTCATTCTTACATACTGTATAGATAGAGGAGCAGAAAGTACCTACTTTTTCATAGGAACGAGCCAAATTTTCCTCGAATAAGGAGAAGCCTATAATGCGAGCAAAGCGATAGCCGCAGGAAATTAAAGAGCTCATTGTCAATGACACAAACGACAATAATGAGACTCCTTAACTAATGTAATATCATCAGATAACAGCAGTTCAAGGATTAATTCCAGATTCTAAATAAATAAACAATTTAGGCAATTTAATTCAGAAAATTATTTATAACACATATCATAATATTATTTATTCATCCAAATGCATTTCTCCTCTTTTTTACATGCATAATTTAGAGAAACATGACTTGTTGCTTTGTCAGATAGATCTTTTGATGTTCTGTTTATTCCAATGTGACTAGCGAGCTAGGCTCAAAGCAAAGACTCTCCAGCTAATATATATTTATATTAATATTATAAATGTTGTAGAACAGCTCAGAACATTGAAGGTGGTATTCCCTATAATCAATAAACACCCGAATGGAAACTCAAGGTTGCAGTTGTTTTCGTTAAAATTTCGCTAACTACAAGTGAAACGTGCAGCAGCGACCGCAGTACCTCATTTTCTGTATCAAGTTCCTCTTCTTTCGATGTTGTCACAAGAGAATGAATGAAAGTACTTTGAACTGCTCCTTCTGTTATGGTATTATTATTGACTCCAAAGTATAATTGAGTGAGCCTTTGTATGCACTAATTTTACAAAGCTAAAGAAAGAATTTGCGTCAACAACTGTCAATAACTAGTTCATTACATGATTTTGTTATCCTAATAAGCCAACTATGAAATCAAAAGGGATTTTGGTAATGTACTTGGAGCAATGGCTCAACTACAAAGGAATGTTTTCTGGAAGACCAGGGTGGATTCAAGCTGTATTCGTGTTTCTGTTCCCTTCTATACATCAGGACAAAATTTTAAAAATAATAATAATAATATGGAATACGAGCACACACTTTTATCTATCTCGAGTTTGGAAGCATGTAAAGCATAGATTTTAACCATGTTGTCTATAATTCAACCTTTTTATGAATCAGAAACAAAATAATAACCAAAATAGCAATGTTTTCAAATAAGCTGGACATCGTACACAGCATATTAATGACTACCTAGTCTGGTTAAAGTGTTCAGAATTCATGGGAAAAGTTTTACATTCCATAAGCTCATCATCATCATCGTCAGAAGTAGCCTACCCACCATATCTGACAGTGTGATTCCACTATGGACAAAAATGAACCAGTTCTTCTCTAAACTGTTTCGCCTGCTGCCTGTTAAGGAAAAGAATTCGTGGAAAAGGAAGAATGATCATCATCAGAAGGCTTGTGTGGAAGTTGGTAGGAATGCAGTGAAAAAAGTCTCTCGTCTACTAAAACCAAGTAGACTTGATGATGGTGTTTCAAATCTGAAAGCAAAGAAGCATAAAAGCAACTAATTTCATTCTAAAAAGATCTAATGCTAACTTACATGGTTTGAGTAAACTGTAAATAGATATAAAAGATGAGAAGCAAAAGCAAAATGAATTGCTATTGTTTCAAGTTATTTTTTCCCCTACCAAAGTTTCCTTTCAACTGATTTCTAAATGAGAAAAGTAACAACTTGTGTCCTCATGCTTGTTTACGTCAAGTTTTTTTATTTTTCCTTGCCATTGTAATAATAGTAGCCGAGGTATAACCATTTACGTGTGCATATGGATATTGCTTACGGTGGTGGTGTTGCACTTCACTTGGGAGGAAAAGCTTGGTCGTCGCGTAGTAGTAGTAATATGCAAATGACTAGACATTTTTCCTTTTTGGTAAGGTTCATAAAAGTGATATTTTATGTTTGGAAGGGTTAACATATAGTGCGTAAGTTGTAAAAGCTGAGGATCTCACAGGCTTGCAGGATACGTCTTATGGGAACAGATTGATGGATCAGAATTAACCAAGATGTTTTAAATATTATGTGTACCTATGAATGTACTCGTGCCCATACGGATAAGAGGATTTTCCTTCTTTCGCTATTCTTGTGATTATTATTATATTGCTTGCATGCATCTGATATTATACTATGAATTATAGCGCATTTGACACAAAGTAGTGTTTCGTTTAAAAACATTTCTACATCGTTTCTTGTGAATTTTTTGCTTTGAAAATCTTGTGAATCTCTGGTTTCATTTTTGTTTAAGATGCATACGTTGTATGTATGCAGCAGTTTGAATAGTCATATTCACGTAAAAATAATTGATGGTGATCTTTGTTCAAGTTAACCATATTTGTCTTTGTAACACTCCACCACCATCTTTTTATAGCGAGAGAGAATTTCCTCCTGACATCACCATCACCGTTTGTCTTTGAAATCATTCCAGAGTGAGTAAATCTGAGGTTGGTTTTGTTGTTTGGCTTGGTGACCAAGTATGTGTCAAAGTATTTGTAGCAGAGGAGATATTATTTTTATTATGAAGGACACTGCCACTGCTTCCCTACAAGACCCAAGCACAAGGCGAGAGAGGAAAAAAACAAGAGACGATATCGCGTTTTAAATGCTTTTTCGCAAAATTACCCTTCTGAATCCAATCCGCATTTGGTAATGGTAGAATTTTTTATGGCGGATTTCAGAGAATCATACGTTTTCCTTTGACTTTTTGTTCATGTCATCTTAGTTTGAAATTTTCATTGCTTTCTCCATTGTCAAATAAATATTCGTCAAATTCCATATATTACTAAAAGACCATAAACTCTTCCACTCATAAATAAGTCGAAATCAGTAGCAAAAATCACACAATAACTTTTAAAATGAAACAATCTCTAGTCGTATGGTAGCACTTGTAGTAGTCATCATCATCGTCGTCATCGGACTTAACCAAATATATTTTTACGATGTGTACATTCCATGTGACATATTGCTAGCTGCTGTGTGTGTGTGTGTCGAGCTTTATCAGGATCAATAATTTGCTTTGCGAAAGACTAAAGGTGGATTCTATTCTATTTTTTTGGGTGGATGGCATCAGCAGGAAACGATTCGAATTTTTTTTACTGTCTTTTACCCTTTTTGACTGACCAAATCAATCAATTATAATCTGATTAAGAAATGACATGGCAAACTTAGATGTAAGTATTCTCGAAAAAAAAACAGTTTAGCTAACATTATTTGTCAGCAGAGAAGGACATATATGCTTTCAAGGTGTACGAATTTGTGAACGTGAGCTGACCCGTAAGCAGAGATTCTGTACCCTCAGCGTGTGTGCGGTGGGGAATAATGTATGAACATTCCTGAGCACAAAAGGTAGGTAATAAACCAAGCCTAAATATGAGCAACTCATTTCATGCACTTTAATTCGAAGAAGAGCTGATAGTGATGACTCGGAGAGAAGGCTGATGTGCGTGTTCCGTCACATTTACAAATTATGACATATCAAAAGGACACCACACTTTGACAAGTCATAATATTCAGTGTAAAATTTCAGTGAAGAAATTTTTAGTCATTATAAGGGGAGGAGTAACACCATACGAACCGTCGTCTCTCTTATACTACATTATAATAATTTTTGCCTGTATAATATGTGAGCTTCTCTGTTCGTATATGATGATGAGTATAAGTATGTGCATCAGTAAAGGGAGTGAGTCTCTAGTCACATCGTATCATCTTACAAAGGTATTATTAATGCCATAATAAGGTAGTATGGCTTGGTAAATCGTTACTTCGAGGCAAATGGGAAGGGAGAAACATTTAAAAAATCAAAGCATGAGTACCCCTGCTCATCGTGCGGTGTTAACAGTGGTAAGCCCAAAAATGATGTACGAAATATTTCTACTCATCAAGTCAATCCCACCGATGATGTATTTGCTCCTGCTAACATACAGTTTCCATGTGCGGATTTGTCTCCATGCTGAACATTGGGATTAAAATTTATCGCATCTGTTCGCTTTCATTATCTGCTACAGTTAATTAGGTAATTATGTGAGAGAATTTTTGGGAGGCTGTGAGCGTGGCCAGGGAAATTTTCATAATGGACAAGAAACGCTATGATGCTTCCATTTTTGATGACTGCTAAAGAAAGTAGATGAGATTAATTTACGGATTATTAGTTTTTCATTACATGCTGGAGAAGTGTGCTTGGTTTGAACACTGTTTCATTTAGGAAATTTGATACTTTATGAATGAGCCTCGTCTCTCTCTCTCCGCGTTACATTAGCGTTCTCTTTTCCATACGTAATTTCTCTACATTTTGCTTCCCAGATGGGTTATCTCATGTCGTCAGGTAGGATTTTCGTTGCTTCTTCTTGTTTCAACAAAGTAAAAATTCTTGGAGCTCTGCAAGTACCTATGTAAATAGTTCCGAATGTGCGACGCGCGTCCAGATTGAAAATAAAGCTTTTCTGATATGGCTTTACTATTTTAACTAAAAAGATTAAGTATTCATTCATCCGTTGTTCATCGAATAGTATAAGGAAGGAAAAAACGATACAATAGATTTTGTGCCATGCACTATTGTAGCGGCTGGGTTGGTAGCGGCAGTAGTAATGTTGATGTTTCATCCATTCATTGAGATGACGTCAGGTTGTTGAGGCAGTGAGAAATCTAACCTGCTGCAATGAATGAGTAGAGTGAACACAACAACAAAATCTTCTTCGTTCACTTGACTACACAGTCATTATCATAGTATAGTTGCCTGAGTAGCGGAGAGTGCCGTGTGTGTGTGTATGTGTGTGATGATGATAATGATGATCTTCAAAGATGCCTTAATGCCTCAACAGAGATTGTCTGACAAAATGCATGCACGTCTTCTCTCCTTATACCCATTCCACAACTGCCTGCCAGCCTCTAATATTATATTGCATCTGTTATTGAGAAAAAATGTACCTACGGACCAAGGTAGAAATATAAAAAATAAAATCACATCTGTTCCGAATTTTCATTGATTTCAACACTTTTTACTGATTTCGCATGAAAATTTCTTGCACATTTCCGAAACGTAAGGGTACAACGAGCATGTGACCAGAGAAAAAATTTATTTTTGTCACACTAGCTGCTCAAACTGGGAATCCCCTCCCATTTCAATTATTTCCACGTGCATCATCATCATCTTATCATCTTCGCTTCTTCATTCATGCAAAATGACTTTGCTGTCTTGCTGCTGCTGCTACCATTGCCCCTGCCCTATTTTCCGCTTCACTAGAAGTTTAGCTTATGGATGGACGCAGACAATAGGATGATGCACACATCATGTCCATACCATATTGCTACTTTGAGTGCACATCTTCTTACGACACACCGTCCGTTCTCTGAGTAGCTTTTTTATAATTATATGCAATGCTGGTGTTTTTGAATTGATAAAGAAGCATCATCAACATCAATTCAGGGAATATTTAGCAGTAATGAGGTTGGTTGCCTATTTGCTGTTGTTGCACCCAACATATTATGAATGTTATGATTATGGATATTAAATAAAAATATTATAAATGTTACACACAAGTTGATATTTATTCTTGTGCTTGTGACTGCAGCATATTATTTTGCCTTTTGCATCCTCCTGACTTCCCGTACGCAGTGCTGTACCTTTTTAATCCGTTGGCATGATCATCAACTGGCCAGGCAAGAGAGAGAGAGACTCAGAGTAAACTCAGAGAAGAAAAGAGTTTTCATGAGATTTTATGACCAATAATGATGACCATTTTATGATGATGGTACTTTTCGCTCTGTATGGCTTTGCTTTACTCATCCTTTTGCAAACTATATCAGATTTATTGGACATCCTTTCCCTATTTGTCATGACAGAGGAAACGCCATGGGTCACATTTTATTGTTAAAGTGAGTAAGCATTAAGACCACATATTATTTTTATTATTGAAGTCATCTTGGAAATCTATTTTGACCATATGGACACCTATATTGCTCTGCATGTGTCTCCTGCGTTCTTAAGAGAGAACTGTAAACTGACGCGGATTTCATCTTTGTAAATACTAAACAAATGAAATAAATATTTTTGCATGAATATCTCGGATTTTGTAGCGTTTAAAAGTTTCATTCTAGCTGGGTATAGAGTCCTTCGTACGTCAGCATTAGCGACATGATTATAATAAGACCTTCAATAACGGTGTATGCACCCACTAAAACACATCTACCTTATTTTATAGATACCATGGCATCGATTCAAGCGAGATATATATTGCTGATAAAATTAGATAATTCCTAATCGATGATTGACATTTTTTAATGGGAAACATGTCTAAGTTTGATGTTACTTCCACCTTCAAGGATGAGAGGGGGAGTAAGAAGTTTACTCCTTGTTATGTCATAGCATATGCCACGACACAACTCCATCCTAGTCTATTATTAAACGCTATCAATTTGATATCACACGCACTACTTGTATATGTACTTTGCAAACAAGTTCCTTGCATTACTGCCATGAAGGTCAATAGCTGTGGTAGGTATTTTCCAATATTTATTTTTTTCGCTAGTGGATTTTGAAAAAAAATGGAGTACAGCACATTTTAATAATTTTTTGTAAGCTGTAATTTTCCATTTTTTCCCTCTGCTTTACAAAGTATGTTTTTGGGGTTAATTTTGGTATTAAAAACGATGACAATGAGGCCGAATTTAACTGAATAAGTCACTGGTTGAGTTTAAATAATTCTTCTTTCTTTTGAGTTCTGTAATCAATGCTTCCCATATTTTAAGTTTTGGCGTACAAGTTGGCAGTCCCACAGGTGCTATGGTTGAATTGCAGAAGATACCCTTTTAATGCATAATCATTTTTATTTAGGTACTACTTTGCAAACAACATACCTAAACAAAACACGTTCTTGAATTGAGCAGGACACAATCTGGAGATGCATTTATTTTTAAATGCAGGCATTATGAAGGTTATTGCTGGTTTCTCAACTTTCACCCTTAGCAGAAATGAGTCTTGTGAACGTGGGACACGCTACTTTAGTGAGCAAACATGCTACACTATCATTCGAGTGCTGTGGGATCCGAGGGATTCCAGTGGAAGAATTGCCAATATGATTCGAATGAATACTTAAGCACGTTTCCAGCTCCTGGCAAAATGTCCTCCTGTGATGTGGGTGGATTGCTTAGATATTATACGAATCATTTTATGTACAGGGTACAAGTTCAGCCATGGATGACGGCTCAAAGATGTGCCTGTTTGGAGGTGAGAACATGTCTAAATAGCCTCAACATAGTCATTTCATAATTGGACAACGACATGTAACTGTGTTTTTTCTGATTTTATAAGCTAAGAAGAAGGATACAAGAAAAACAATAATAAACATTAGATAGTGCACTGAATTTGGCAATTTACGAAATGAGTCATCTCAACTACAAAAGATTGAGTGAATAGTTCATACTTTCGAAAAAAAATTCCCTGTGAAGATCTAAACCCCATAATTTGCCTTGCTTAATTTATGACGGGGGCGTACATCTGATGAAAGAAACCAAGAAGCGTGTACCTACATGCTTTACAACGAGAAATATTCTGCCGTAAATGCTCCTCAAGCCGAGAACTTCAGAAAAGGATGTTCATTATTGTTATTATTACAGAAACTAGCAAATTTGACATTTATTCAAAATACATTTCACAAAGCAAAGCATATTTTGATCTCCACATGATTCTCTAATATTGTTAAAAGTTTATTTAGGAACACGGAGTGTTTCACGAAATTGTGTAGGTTACTCAGCATGAGGCAAAGATTGCATGAATATCCGACGAATTTCTTAATATGTAGGCAAACATAATTTAATGAGCAATCTGATTATCTATAAACTGTACCATTCATGGTAATTTTTTCTGAGTATTAGTATATTCCCTCATAAAGACAACTGAAAAGTCAATAATGTAGAATAGATATTCATGTACTATATTCATTCATATTTGACTTTGGTCATCATCATGAGCTCACCAAAAATCCAAAAATGCTAACAAGTAGTTTAGCCAGTGCCCACGGACATACACCGGATTCGTGAAAATCGTTTTTAAACTTTCTCGAATTTCTTATTTCTACACTATCTGATAAGTTTTACTAATAGGAAACCTCTAACCTTTCGAAAATGTCACCATTGCGTATACATAAATTTGATGAAATATTATCCATTGGATGTTTTCCTCCCATTCGTTCCATTCACTATTTTCTTTTGCAAAAAAAAAATATTGTAATTTCATTCCAATAGGGAAAAATCCCAACACGCCAACCACGCACCTCTCAACAAAGTAATACATCTAAAATCACGGATTCGGAGCGTGTTGAAAAAAAACTTTTCATTGTGATTCTGTCAAAATCCGTTAATACGGTAACACTTTATAGAGAGCATGGATTTTTTTGTTTGGAACAAAGTACCTCGCAAAGCCGGTATATTCATTCATACATATCATACATTTAATCTGCACCACAGGCCGACAAATTCACTCTAGTGTGAAGTATGTTGTATAAATAGACGGTTACACCACTCTCTGCTTTCCTTCCACTTTCACAGTTTCACTCCAACAAAATTTGGTAACAGCCGCCGACGCCGGATCATTTACTTTCCACATGATTTTTTCAAAGATGTGTATTTTTTCCACGAGGTGTTGCTTTGTTAAATATTTTGCAGTTCAATAATTTTTAGTCTGCTGTGTGAACATAAAAATGAGCTTTGCATAATCTAAGCATATACAATATAGTAAAGAGTAAGGTAGATAGACACACATATAGTCACAGCAG
>JAQIXW010004631.1:0-11318 GCA_034700685.1 Willowsia buskii
GCTGCTGTCTCCTTTCTCTCATGAGTTGCTGCTGATTGAATATAATGTACTTTTACGTCTTCCACTTCACCACTCAACAAATCTAAAAACCTCACCTTGTGCACACATCAACCAAGTATGTATGTATATAGTACTTACTTAGTAGCAATCTAGTAGTTCAGGTTAAACAATAGGTGGGTGGTGGGTCGATTCGATTTTCCTTATTATTATCATCAGCAGTTGTAAAACTACTTTTTGTGTAACTCAATTCTATTTCCACATACATCGTTTGTTTCTCCTGAGGAAAATATTCCCTATTTCATCATAATCATTATTGTGATCAGTTTTTTCGGGTTCGTTAGTTGAAGTGGGGTCCTCCACTGGCAGCGACCTGTAATTCTATATAGCTATGTGTGTTACTGCTGAGATTGAGAAAACTGCTTGTTTTTTATATCATTAATATTTTCAAACATTTTGGAGGAACGGTCCCTTGATGATGAAACCAAAACACGAAAGACAGCAGTTTGGAAAATGAAGAGCTTCATTAAAAATGGTTCCCCTTTGCCGTTTAGACCTCGCGGAAAGCAGTCAAGTCATTTCATCAGAATGATAATGAAAAGGTTTTCCCTTCCAAAAAGGAAAGTTTCGAGCTTTTACCATAATATAATTGATAATGCTATTAGCGCAATCAAACATTTGAATTGGTTGTAGTAGACATACATAATAATAATACAGTCGTCAGCAAACGATTATATTCAGAGAAAAATAATGATATTGAGTCTAATCACACGAGAACATTCAAACTCGAACCTAAAATCAATTTCATCATCATTTTCCATCACCAAATTGCAGACTGAAGGTGAGGGAGAAATAAAATAATAACAACTTGATGTCGAAATGGCAAAACTCCCGTATCACATTTCATATTATGGCTACATTTATCGTTTTAAGGGTGAAA
The DNA here is from genome assembly GCA_034700685.1 of Willowsia buskii. Taxonomy (NCBI): domain Eukaryota; kingdom Metazoa; phylum Arthropoda; class Collembola; order Entomobryomorpha; family Entomobryidae; genus Willowsia; species Willowsia buskii. The sequence continues at coordinate 938 of JAQIXW010004631.1, forward strand.
ACAGGAGAATGAATTCTTACGAAACTAATTGTAAGTTCAGGAATGTAATGCTGCTAATGTTATACTGCAGATTATACGTATTGCTATATGCATTGTTAAAACAGTTTTTATGAAAATGCAGTCAAAAGTAATTGTTAATCAAAAAATGTATGACCATGACTCGTTAATTGCGATTCTCAACTTTCATTTAAGGATCTTTCACCGTGAAGACTATTTTTCGAGTAAAAAATTTCCATTTTGTAAGAATGGTCATCGAAACGTTAGTGCAAAGGCTTGCATGACAGATACATTTAGTTAGACGACATAATCATACATATCAACAAATATTTGATGAATGTCCCTTGAAAGTAAAACGACATTTTTAGCGCAATATTTTAAAATATGCCCGATTTTGGGAGGATATGAATAAAGTTTCCAAAAGGCGACAGATATGGCTTTATTATTCAGCAAAAAGGTAGAATTTGAAACATCTTGGTACATATTTGTGACAATCCTAATTTATTGGAAAGGAATTTCGTGATTTCCTGTTTCTTTATTTTCCTATAATTAGCGTAAAATATTGAATAGGGAATATCGTGTATTGTATTATACACATTCCTTGAAATAGTTGATAGTCTAGAGAGGATTGCAAATTGAGATAATACGGAAGAGAAAAAGCAACATTGGAAGTAAAGAAGGGAGATGAATTTCTGTTAGTTTCGTTTTCCAGGACACCAATCACTTGATTTCTTTCCACTTATTGAACGGATTTAGAATCTGCTACGATGATGGTGAAAAATTTCTTCCTTATATAATGCTTTATTGTTACCACTGTCATGTCACAACAAAAATTATTTTTTCCGAACTTCTCACACTTACTTGCTAATGTGCAACCTATCAGCTATAAATTTATCAAACTGCCACTTTCTCTCTCGTACGCTCTCTTCTTTTCTCACTCGGATGATTTTGATCTTTCGTCTTCTAAAATGCGAAGAGAGGAAGCGTGTATACGTATATCGTATTAGTCAGCCTTCACACACGTCATCATCATCGTCATCTCTCTTAAATTGGCTCCTTTTTATTTTCTTCCTCCACCGCTCGTTTCCTTGCAGAGCAACAATAATAATATAATGATGATGATGATGACGATAATAATAGCAACGTCGTCAACAACTCAACTCAAAAGGAAAATATCAGAAGAAAAGGTAGCTATTAGGTATCTACATTTTTAGCAAGAGAAAGCGATTTAACGCTGTGATATATACAAAAGCTGAAATTGAAGTGAAGTGCGAATGCGGAGAAGGAGCACATGGGATAATAGAGCTTGAGATGAAGAAAAAAAGAGAAAGAAGGAAGATGGATTTTTCATTCATGAACGGAGAGAGCGCTAAAGTATCGATCCAATTACTGAGCTTATTCTTTTCTTTTAGCATCCCTGTCACTCAACAGACTCGTCGACATCTTTGACTTTATTTTTTTCTTGTCTCTAAAACAAGTCTGAAATTATCCATTTCCTCCGATTTTTCAACATGTACATAATATATACAATTCGTTTGCCTGGGTATAAACAATATATTGTATTTTTCTTTCAGAGCTGTTCGTTTAAAAAGAAATGAGAATCGTCTAAAAATTGTACCTAATAAGAAATATCTGGACCAAAACATCAAATCCATGTTGCAAAATCTACGAATAAAACTATCATATGACGCTTTTTAAAATAAATCTACACAAAGTCTGATGATATGATAAAAGAATCGATAGTTGAATGTGCTTAGCAATCATTTTACAGGGTAATAATTCATAATTCATGTTCAAGAATATTATGAAGACCCAATATTTTATGAATCATCATTCATTGTAGGAATATTAAAAAGACAAACTGACGTTTAAAAGACAGTCGAAATGAATTTCAAAAGTCATCATTTTCTATTCCAAGCACTTTATAGTATTTTCTCTCAAAAAAACTATTCGTCAAAGATTGTTAGTCAATTGCGAACGCAATAGAAATGGGAAAAATAAATTTATTTGATTATTTTGTTTTATTATTGCAATACACAAGGGTACAAATATACGTATATAAACTTACGAAAGTTCGCATAAGGTAATTCAGAAGACAGCATTGATGGTGATAGTGATGACAATCTATGGGAAAACTCTCTCGCTCCATCTGCCTGTCTTTTCTTTCTGTATTTTGTTAGTTGAGCGATCTACACAATTTACGAATTTTGTTTACAAGCCGAGAAAAAGATTTTTTTCCACTTGCTTTAACTTAGAATTTCAGGAATACCATGGGTAGACTTGTAAGCATGCTATATAGTAAAAACACTTATAAATTATTAGACAAGAGAGAAGAGCAGCAGCATCGAGTGAGTGAACACACAGGGAGTATAAGCTTTAAATGTCTCAAGTTTCCCTTTTCAACATGCTTATCATTCTCCACTGATAGTCTATATATCATGCAATATTATAGTTTACCAAGGCATAAGAAGCATATATGTCATCTTGTGTACGACTATCATTAGAAGGGAATGATATAGACAATTACGTTCGTTCGTTTTACTCAGAATCAGAGAAAAGAAGCAGAGAGAAATTGGAAAGAGGATCAGTCGTCAGCAGCCGATGAGCTAGCAATAGTAGCAGTTCTCACACAACACTCTCTTTTGCTTTTTTATTATATGATAGAAAGTTGTAACCATATTATAACATAGGGGCACATTGAATGTGTATATACAACCATATTATATCTGTCCATGGAATTTCCCACTGGTAGCAACTACCGTTTCCCTAATGGAATAGTCATGTTTCCTCGTCTCCAGTTTCAGAGAGACTCAATTGATGATGGGGATGACGATGATGATTCTCTCTACTTCTCTTTTCCCTTTTTCACAATTGTTCCATCACATCATGAGTAACTTATTATTAGGTACATATAATATCCATCTTACTTGAAGAGAGGAAGATCTCCAGTACTATAGTTTTTTTGTATATCCATATGATCAGTAAGTTTAACGAGAAGAGAAATAAGAATAATGTATGAAACTTACCTTGTTTTTTAGATAGCTGATGGTCTTGGAAAAAGTGAAGAACGGCCAGAGAGAGAGAGGGAGAGAAGAACAAGACGACTGGGTGGAATGAAGAAGGATAAAGAAAAAAGAATTGAGTTGTGCTGACTGACTGGGAGAAGAGTTGAGAGAAAAAGAAGAAAAAAGAAGATGATGATCATGATGACGAAGAAAACAGCAGGAGAATAAAGTTGTTAAAGCAGTAAAGATAGGCGGGATGGTAGGTAGTATTTTTTCTTTCTTTTTTTCCTCTCTCTAAAGAAGAAAAACAAGTCGTGCAGAAGTGGTCGTAGATGTGGTGTGGTGACTTGGCTTTGCGTTCGCTTTGATATATAAGACGCTGTATAACAAAGCAACAGCCAACACCAACCACCAGGATTGTCATCATCATCATTGATAGCAGGAGTAAATCCTTACAGTATGTAGTACTGGAAAAGGTGCAGCATGCTTGGATGGAAATATAGGTGAGTAGCATAAAAACAAGAAGGGAAAAATTATATTAGATGTATTGGTCGTATTTTTATAGGAAGAGGAGAAAGAGGAGGAGGACATTGTCATCAAGATTTTTTTCCTTTCTCACTCTCGTTACTTTTTCATAGAAAAAAGGACACGACGCGGCGAAAGCTGAGTGGTAAGTTGAATTGAAGTAGAGGTAGTTATAGGATGATGAGGATGTAAGTGTAAGTAGGTGGTATGCCAAGAAAAAAAATGTAGCAAGTGGTTGTTTCCTTTCCTGTTTCTCGGTCTCTCCGCATTTTATTCATTGATAGTTATAGGCATATATGTATATATATTGCCTACTGTGCGCTTCATTTAGATATGTATGTTAGTTTTCCAGAGCAGTGGTAGCCATTGACAAAAAAAAACTTGTTGTGTGAGACTGCTTTTCTTTCTATATAGAGTGGTGACTCTCTGCTGGATGCTAACTGAGATGTGGATGCTGCTGCGGTGATCATGAGCGGTGGTAGTGTGTAACTGTGAGTGAGGAGAAAGCTGTTGGGTGGTCTATATGGTTTGGTTTTTGTATGTATGTATGTAACTTTCTCTTTTTGACAAAAATGCTCCTTGTTGAGTTTACATTAAGAACGATGCTGATAATGGTTTCTGTGCCACATTTGCCACGTAGACAAATGTAAAGTTCATTATGTACATGTATATCTCGAGGTTTTATGATTCAACTCAAAAAGCTAAGTTTTCTTGGATGTCGATTCTTTCTTTTTTCATTATTTTAGTCTATTTATCTTCCAACTCTATATTACATTGTACTATTTTAAGTTGATTTGCTTTTACTTGGTGTTTTTCCAACGATGACGGCAATGATGATCATGTATTATTCTGTAGTTTTCTGTCTCTCTCTTGCTGCGTCGTTCTGGGAAATAATCTTGTTATGTGATCTGTCCCACTATTCCTTCTAGTGGGTGGTTACTATCTCCTCCTGTCTTTCTTAATATTCTCTCAATACTGCTTATTTCTTCTTCCACTTTCTCCCTGCTCTATCTTCTTATTATATATACACTTTTAGACTGAAGAGTCGTCGCCGTGTGATTCGTCTTCTCTGAAGAGCATTTTAGTCCTTCTTCCACTTTCCATCATCATTTTCCTCATGAATTCCATTATTTCCATTTTGCTTCGACTACTCTCTCTTCTTCTCTTTACAACTGCTGCTGTCACTACCACCACCACTTTTACGTTTCTGATGCTGCTTCTGCTGCGGTGGTAGAAATGGTTAGCAGTCGTCGTTCCTCGCTCAGTAGTAAAATTGTTCATATCTTCCACCTACTTGACTTTCATAACAGCAGCCTCAAGGACCGTCGAGCAAACAGAAAATGACTCTGAAAATGACGACGAGGATGAGGAAGACGAAGACGGCAACTTATGAAGATGATGATGTCGTCGTGTATTGCTATGCAGCATAGTGTGTGGTGGAGTGTCACTCCCAGTCAGCCGCAGAATTTTGGTGGTGGTGACGACGTTGACTCTGTATGCTGCTGCTCTTATTCTTGTGAGGTTTGATGGTATATTATTATTATTATTTGGATGATGCTAGTGAAATTGGCACATTTTCCCTCTCCCTTTGTTGGTGGTGTTGTTGATGTTGTTGTTCTTCTTCTCCACTTTCCATCCACTTCTTTCTCATCTTCATTTCAGCTCGCTGTGTTCTTGTTCTACAGGGGAATAGGGAACAAGAGAGACAAATGAGAACAAATTAATGAATTTTACTAGTTTAGTTAATGAGCGACAATAAAAAGGAAGGAAAAGAGGAAAGGCTGGGCGGTGGAGGTGATGATGATGATGATGTTGTCTTCGTTTCTTGTTTGTCTCGTCATTATCATCTTTTAACAGTGGAACAAGTGAGCGAGACAAAGTGAAATGCAAAATGTCAAGAAGACAAACCATCCCACCCAACACCACCACTCCGTCACCGCCACCACGCCAGGCAGCCATGAGAAAATGAGGACAAGGAAAATGAAAAAGAAGCCAACAGAGAAGACAAGGAAGAATAAGGATGAGAAAATTGTTATATTTTTATGATTATGACCAACAGCATAGTATAATAACAACTTGACTGACTGTCTCTCTGTGCAAGTTCATGTATATTTTGTCCCCGAGATATAAATGTACAGCTCTCATATATTTCATATCTGTCAGTTTCTGACTGGCTGGTTTTTCCCTTTGCAATGGTATGGTATATTCAATGATTGCATATTCTTTGTATTGAATTGTAGTCAAGTAAAAATGTCTTTGTGTGTATAGGTCTCATTATCTTGTCATGTTACAGTTTTCGTGTACAGTGATATCTTTGGAAAACACATGGTATTCCTGGAATATTTACGACTTGGAGAAAGAAAGAAAGGAGACGTATGTCGTGGGGTTTTATCATTATCACCATATAATTACAATATGTGTGTGTATATACACGGACATATGGCCAGTATATTATTACATGCATACCTGGGTAGAATTTTGTGATATATTTTACAAGAGAAATGAGAAGAAAAGCAAACAAAAGGAAGAGAAAAATGTGGAGTGTAATATCGAATAGAAATGGAGTTGTATATTTTTCCGTGAGGCGATGATGTGAGGTGGCTCGTTGAATTGTTTGGCTGTTGTGTTTTTTGTGTGTACATTGCAACGTTGCGGAAAAATAAGAAAAATAACCTGTGGAAATAAAATACTGATGTCAAAAGTGTTGACAACTAGACAGCATGAGCCACAGCTGCAAGAGTAGCGACAACACATTATTGTAGAGTGGTTGGGTTTCAGGTATATGTTTTAAAAGGGAAAAGTGAGCATGAAAATAAGAAAGTGTTTCTACATTGAGAGAAAAATATTATTATTATCGCCTATTTTACAATACCTTTCATGTGTAATAATTTGTGTAGCTCGCTGTTATAATAGCCGAGAAAAAATAAACTCATAATTTGTGTTTTCAAGAATAGGTATCATTTATCGATGACCACAAGCTAAAGGATCATTGTGGCTTACTGTTTTGCAGCCAACGTGAACAACTAACACTGTTTAAAGTTACGTAATGCATGAATGCTCTACTCCATTTAGTTTTCTATGAACCTTGCGTACCTATACCTATATGCGTGCAACTTGAATGTGGTGAAAAATTAGCGGACTCGTTAAATATTGAAAAGAAGGCGTTCGTTGGATAGAACAAAACTCGACAATTTAGTAGCAAGTAGCATTAGTAGCATATTTGTAGCTCACAGTTAGATACTATAGCTTTCTTCATAAAAAAAGAAGAAAAAACTGGCAGCATGGCACACGCCCACATTAATGTACCTATAACATATTTATATTCCATGTTCTCCACGTCCCCCTTGAGCATGCAATTTTCCAAATTGAAGAAGAAAAAAATCGAAAAATATAGCATGTTAGTATTGCAGCATATATCCCACTGCTTACTACATTATCAACTCCTTCTCTATTACTCAACTCTTTTTTATGTACTCCTTTTTATTTCAAACTACGCCATTCACCCTATCACCGCACACACTATGCACACAGTCTGCCTGTCTTTTGTGATAAAGAAAAAGAGGTTTTTGTTACAGGCACAATAACGTCGAGCAGCAGTCTTGAGAGAGTCGATAGACACTGCAGACAAGAAGAAAGAATAGACAGGTAAAACGATGAATCTGGGAATTATTAGGGTGTATTGGGCTCCTTTTTTGTCTTTTCACTTTGTATTTTCACTCCCATTTACTCACATTCACTATAGTTTTTTTTACTCTGTTTTAACAAATTCTGCAAAAACGATGAAGGGAGATTTTTCTGCTTTTAGTAACGTATTATATAATGTTTGGTTTTGGTTTAGTGCTGCTGCTCAGTTTTATCTTTATCTTGGCTACATTTCTTTAGCGAGAAAACGACGTACGTAGCAGTGCTACTAGCATGATGATGTTCAGTCCATATAAATAAAAAGCTTTATCTAACTCCCACCATTTTTTATTTTCCCATTGAGAGTACCCAACACAAAAACAGCAACAAGGGACACTTTTACTCTTTTGTTTTTTTACTCTGTGGGAGCTATATAAGGGATAAGTGTATATTATACATGTACACGGACTATGCTCTCTGGCTTAAACGAAAGTCATGTTCTTCAAATAAAACTGTGGAGGATATTTTCTTGTGGTTTTCTTTTACATGCTTATAGTTTTTATGTGATAATCGTATTATTCAATCTTCCCGAATGAAATGGAGGGAAGGTGCCATAGTACAAGACTGTGCTTCGTAATAAAATCTTTTTTATATTTTATTTTCCACAGCATTATATATCTTACAACAAGAATTGCAATTACGAAACGGTAACAAAACATATAAAACAACTAAAGCTGCCTGAGCGATCTCCGTTTTTTTATTTTTACACCTTCAGAGATTTCCTCTCAGTTTACAACCTAGCAGGAAAAGTGTCAAAAGGCTGAGCAAAAAAATATGCCATTATTTTCGCATGCACTGAGGTCGTGCGTTGAGTACTTAGGTGGTAATGAGCTAAAAAATATAGTTTTATGGGAGTGATGAAATGAAATTGTCAGACAGTCCAAACATTTTTGATAAAACGACAAACGCAAACATACATTTAGAGACGTGTTACATAAATGAAACTAAACTACATTGTGTCTCGCTCAAGTACGGCAATGATGCATCATCGAGGGAAATTGAACGAAAAATTCTCGACAGAAAAATAAAAGAACAAAGTTCTGAGTTTTTCTTTACAAAATGTGCTAAAAGCTCCAAGCAGAATAACAACAACGAGAGAGAACAACGGGTGGAATACAGAAACAGCATTTTACGTTTTTACATTCAAGCTAAATAATGTGTAATGTTATTTGCTTCAACTTGAAACTCTCTTTTTCTGGATGAGATAAATTGTTCACATTTTTAAAGAAGTCAAAATCACCACAAACACCACAAAAAATGCAAACTATTCACTTAACTTATTACCACCCGTCGACCCTTTGCGTCCGCTCCTTAGGGTAATGAAATGCATGTTTTACATTTTTGATGATGATACGATGAAATTTTATTATACCCTTGAATATAAAACAGTAACACCGTTTACACAGGTGGGTTCATTTCTAGATTCTAGATGATGTTTTAAATTCAAAAGCTTCCGGAAACTACACATTTTCCTGTCGAAATTTTATATCCATTCTTTAAAAAAAAACTTTTCAATATGCAGCGAAAAATTGTACACCCTCAGACCAATAAAAAAGCACAGAGGGAATTTGCGATGTGTTGATGATAATGCAGCATAGCGGGAGGAAATAGGTTTTTTGCTTTGCTACTGCTTGCATGAGATGATGACGATGATAGATGCTTGGAATGAGTTAACAAGAAAATTAGAAACGACACAGGAGAACAAGGGTGCAAACAGCTTTTTATTCAGATTTTTTGTTCCTTCTTCTTTTATCAGTAGAACCAGCGAAGCAACTCATTCCAATGATTATATGATACCATTAAAATGCCTACAGAAGTGAGAAGTGTACCCACAACAAAATATACATAAGTATTGTTAAAGTAAGTGCTTGTTTTGATGCTGATTGCTATTATTACTATTATCCTGGTAATGTGATGGTGCTGATTTCGGTAGAGATACGATCTATTCTTCATTTGCCGACTTCAAACAGACGAGGAAAAAAGCATGTGAAAAAGTTGCTAACTATATTGACTATCCACATTACCACGTCTGTACTACGTGCAGTTGATAGTGTAACTTTTTCTTACAAAAATTGTGGTAAACTTGCTAAAACAAAATTGTGACAGCAGTGGCACACGCACTATTATCACTCATTATCATTAAATACTGTGATGAGTGTTGACGGTTCGGTTAATTTAACAAAAAGTGAAGTGACTGGTTTTATAACGTGTGCGTCGTAATGTATGTAATATAATAAATGCTAAAATGTTTTGATTCTTTTCAGAAACAATTTCTCAGAATGAGCTTGTTTAATGCTCCTGCTGCCTTTTGATGATGAAAATGATAATTGTAATGATAGCATGTACATAGCAACTCGACTGGTTGTAAATTTCATGGGCTTTTGCCTTTCTTCCGAGGAAAAACGAAAGGTGTTCAGAGATGCGGAAAATTTGCATGTTATCACTTGATGAGTAATGATGATAATAATAATGATGATTAAGCGTTTTAATGTATACACAAGCAACTACAAACGAATGCCAGAAAATAAAAGACCAGTTTCTTGTGTTATTATTATTATTATCAAATTTACTCTATTAGAATAAAGTTATATTATTGATTGCATTGCATTAGAGGGATGTACTATGCACTTCATTACGTAGATATTACCCAGAAAGTTTTTCCGGCCACAAACCCAAAGTCCGACGCTAGACTTGTTTCCCAACTTGTTTGCAATTTTCTAGAGTAGTTGTAGATGCAATGGAGGCAGACTTGTTCTCCTTTTCTACCCTCCTCCCTTATCACATTAAGGACAATTAGCCACGAAATTAATGAGAAACTACAGCTGGGATGTTGTAGCTCTCTGACATCTCCGTCCACACAAGATAATATGCATGCAATGTTATTAAATTGTTATTTATGATAGCTTTACCATCTTGAACTCACTCTAGTACAAAGTCTTATATGTTGTAAGTAATATTTGCACAATTGTAAGTTAGATGCATGTTACAATATAAGCGGAAAATGAGGGCCTATTCTGTTTTCATTCATCTACAACAAAACAACTGAATCTATCCATTTTAATTAGCTGCTACGACGCACTTTGTTAGTTAAAAAACATCAATTATTTCATGGTATACTGTTATTACGATACTAATTAATCATTACGAGTAAATACATATACAGCTTTTAATTT
>JAQIXW010004632.1:0-11318 GCA_034700685.1 Willowsia buskii
CTGGTAGTATAGGTATGCAGTTTGGGGTGACATGAGATATACTTGACCGTTTCATCTCGTCAATCAGGAGAATAAAAGTTCAAAGAAAAGGAATGAAAACGCATGTACTACTACTACTTACACTAAAATGCGGCACTAGTATAATTCCCACTAACTTAGTGTTTGTTAAGTTATTAGAATGCTAATATTTTGGTAATTATATAAATTAACCGTAAAAAAGGTAAACAATTAAACCTAAGGTATAATTGGAGTATTAATGATTGAAAAAATCTCCATTGCAATTTCACGTCTAATACATATTTTAATTCACAATTTCGGCATGTAGGATGTATACCAAATGCAGCATTTTTGCAACAATTGAAACTATTTATGTAGATACTACATACTGTACGTTGTTTACATGAAAAAGGTCCTGTTACATAAAATATGTATATCTCTGCCGATTGAGTCTTGTGATCTATTGGCATTACTGGCACACATATACCATGTCGTCGTGATTTTGTTTGTATATACGGTACTCTTAAACTATTGTTTAGAGATTTTATTTATTTTCATTACGGCATCTACTTTCCACTTGAAACGTTCTGGAAAAGCAATTGAGACTTGTTTCCTTGAAACGTTTCATCTCTTGAGTGGTGTCACATTGCCACTTTTGTTAAGATGTATCGCATTTTCTTTTTCATTTCTTCTCTTTGCTTTTTCGGACAACATTTGCACGGAAGGAAAGAAGAGGTGGCCGACAGAGTGGGCAAGTACTGTCTTGAGGTGATAGAAATTGAAGCAGGCAAGCAACTATTATAGTGAAGTCAGTCTATATGAGCCATGCGGTAAAGGAATCAAAGATAAAAAATGATCACGACCCAAGCAAACATTTGATTGTATAAAGCTCTTAAAAGATAGTATGTATGATAATCGGAGGTCGTGCATTCTACTTCAACTACAGAGTTGATAGATTTTGTACATTGCTGTGATTGCTGATTCAAATAAATGTTCCATAAAAGAGATTCCATTGTATTTAATACTGTGATTCTTCTTGTAAACAAAACGAGTGAAGTGTGAAAAATTCACGGGAATAGCAGGTGTCGTCAATTGCTTGTTCATTGATTTATAAGAACGACAACAACATAATATTGTCATTGGTCGATTGTTTCTTCATTTAATTTGAAGAACGGAGTGGAAAATTTCTGGAAAATTTCTGCCATCATCGCTTAGTTGGAGTTGTATTCCTTTTCTGTACTCTAATAATGCCGTTCCTGAGAAAAGCAATAAAATCGTATTATGGGCATCGGTATACGTTTTACACAATGAATTTTAAATATTTATTACCTTTCATCCGTATTTCTTATAGGGCTGATTCTTGTCGTTAGTGTTTTGCACAGAAATGACAACTATGGAGTTAAAAGATGCTACATGACAAACCAAAAGATTTTAACTACATACAAGAAGAAAAATAAGAAATGCATATATATTTAATCTAATGGTCGAAAAATAAGCTTTATAGCTTGCTCCACTGAAGTCAGACGTGACCGACAAACAAAAGAAATTAAAAGGCAGTTGCTTGGTGGGGCAACTATATAGTGAGCTTCTTTGATTGTTTGCTAAATGCTATTTTGATTGTTGTACATAGTTGGACTGTTTACGTGGTGAAATCAGGGAGGTACAAACTCAAGCTTTGGATTTGAGAACGAATACAATTAATCAAACTACTCACATCAGCGGCTCTGCACCCCCACACCCCCCAATTACAACAACTCCAGGTAACCATGATTTCATTCATAAATGTTATGCACGCTCTCAACTTTCAAAATGAGACAGTTTTTTACCTATGTAACATAAGATGTATTCATACTTTTCATCACACGCGGAATCGCGGAATCCTTCACTACAAACTACAATTTGTAACAAAGAGAAATCGTTTACACATATAGGATGCATATCGGTATTAATCATATAATAATTCAACGCATCGTGTGGAGTGTCATGTGTCAGGGTTTCATTAAATGTCTAGAATTTTATTTTTTCAACTTTTATTTACGTTGTTAACATTCTAATAATGGGTCTTATTTGTGAGATGAAGTATAAAAAGTTATGGATTTTTGCATGAGGGAATTTGCTTACTGGAACTAGCATTGAGAGCAAAAAGAGGAAAAGAGAAAGGTTTTCGGGAATACATAAATATGCTGAAAGTTTCATATCTCTTTCTTTCTTTCGTGTCGATTTTTTTGCCAAATATATCTGACCAGATCCTAGTAACGTTACTGTACTTCTGTTTATGTTATAACTTTGAATGCTACAGCTTTGTCGATCGAAATTGCATCTGATTCTTGAGTATTCAATTATAAACGAAATGTAATACCTTTATAAATTTTTGATTAAACTTCTTATAATGAGTAATTTATTATAAACACGATTTATTAACATTGAGCTATTTTAATTAATATAATCTTGTGCTGTCACTTGATACCGCAGATTGTCAGTACTGCGAATGGTGCAAGGAGAAAATTATCCAGAAAAACTGTGCTAACCCAAGTTTTTGCCGAGACACTTGTTTCGAATCTTACCGAAGGAGTCATTACAAAAAACGAACTTGCTGTGCCCTGTGTGGAGAAAAGGGTGATTGGGACGTAAGCGGGGAAATTCTGGATGCGAATACAGGTGCAGCTCCTAGCTTGCGTGAAATCCCTGAAAGACTTTGTCAAAATTGTGTAAGCCAAGCCAGGATACTGTAAGCAACGCAATCTTAAATTTTATTCAATGCTTGTTGCTTTTTTAAACTATTAACAGAGAAGTGAGCCCTCATCAAAAATACGAGTCGTGATGGAGCATTCTCCCAAGATGAATCCAAATACAGAAGTTGCTTCAGATGAACCATCTCATTTGGTACAAATAAATCAACAAACACAGCATCGTCATCGCCAAGTACAATCTGTATTGCCACAACTTCCACTTTACCGTCCGCCAGCACCTACGCCTGCACCCTCCCAGTCTTTCTCAAACCCCTCGTTTGAGAACTCATCAGCAAATACGTTACATATTCGTGAAATTCTGCAAGGAAATCCCTTGTCATATTCGCCAGCCAGAGGCCAAAGGTTAGGGAGTGGAGTCACTTGTAGAATCACCTCAATCCCCACTTCTTATTCCTCCACATCATCTTCCTCATCTTCAACACTGATACTTGAAGCACCACAGCAACTCACACCATCTCCGCTAATGGCACCCAACAACGATAACCATGTACCATGGATGCCTGCAACCCAATCGTCATCAGTAAATACTAACCGACATACAAACAGCGACTTTCAATATGCCGTAAATCGCAGTGCTGGTAACTCATCCGTTGCCCCCACATTATCAGTGAGCAGGCCCACTTTCGAAATGATATCTCCAGTCCCATCTCACCACGGAATAGAGTCTCAAACGGAACAGCTTACCCTTATAAGGGCATCTCCAATTTCTCACGGGACAAGTGAGTTACGACAAATGCCACAACAGCAAGAAGGCGTCAATATACCCCCTCCTCCGCCTGTATCACCTCAAACAGCGGCAGCCTTTGCTGCCGCCAATACGCTGGTAACAATGACCTTTCCAAAGAACAGTGCAACTAAACGAAGACGAACTGGAGAAGAAATACATGATAATAATGAACCACAGTCATCGCCTACCCCAACAACTGCGCCACAATCGTCGGCTTTTGCAGCGGTTAAAAACTCACCGCAACCTGCTGGTGAAAACCAGAATTGCAATATTCGTATGCACACTGGAATGGTTCCTCCAGGACCACCATCACGTAACATTGGTGAAGTTAAGGTAGAATCTGCAAATTGTCAAGAATCTCAGAGACGACAACAGCAAGATGATGGTTCACCCAAAGAGCCTGTGTTCCATTCGTGTCAGCAGGAACATCATTCTGGAATGATGCAACGGAATAATTTAAAGAATCATCACAAACAAGTGCACACACTATTACAGCAGCACTTACTTGCAAATCATCGGTTGCCACCGTCACTACCACCTCGCTCAGAACAAAATCTCGAGCAAAGGCAACACTCTCCACTTCACAATATTATGTGCGGGGCTCCACTCAGCATTGACATTCCGAGAAACGGCCAGCCAAATTCTGCTTTTTGCAAGCGAGTTCGACTAGAAAACAATGCAGCTTCAGTGTCTGCCGAAGAAATTATGCATCGAAGAACTTGCAACCAACCACCAACACATCCTCCCTCGATGCTACCGTTAGGAAGCCAAGCTGGTTACCCAATTTTCCCTTCACATTCTCAAGAAATTATGTATCCATCTTCAGCATTCCAGCATCAGCAGCAGAGATTCCGGTATCCACCTCACCTTCAGCAACAACAGTTTCCGACGCACTCCTTGATGGCGAGCCAGCTTCAACAGCACCACCATCAACAACAACAACAACAACACCAGCAGCAATATTATCCATCTCATCATCCTGGAATGTCGCAACAGTGGCCGTCTTGGGGTAATAACTCTAATGCTTCTAACCTGGGATACTCAGGAGGTGGTGCAACAGGAAATAGTGGTGGTGGGGATACGACTCACGATGCTATCATGCCAATGACAAATAATGATAGCTTCCACAATCCTCGTAGTGGATTTAACTCCTCCGGGGGAGGTTACACTTGTCCAAGTTCATCTGTCCGATCTACAAGGCGCGAAGTCTCTGGAAATTCCCAACGTTCGCTTTTCTATCCTACTCATTCGTATTATAATCCCAGAAGCATGTGTAATGTGCCATCTCAACCACAATTTCCACCGCTGCCACAACAGTCTCAACGCATGGCTCCTACAGCTACAATTACTAGTGCAGCAGCTGCTGCTGTCACTCAGCATGATCAAAGACCAGGGGTGATTGAACGGCTGCTTCAAGCAGGGAACCCCATTTTGTATGATGAGCCTATTTTAACTGGAGTTCACGCAACTGCTTCTTCATCTGGGGAGAGAGACATAGGAGAAAATCGAGGGTCAGTTCCACGGTCTATAATGACGGGAGGTGGAGCCAGCACACTTGCGCATATTTCCACTCCCTCGTTGTTACCTGCTTCACCATCTGGAAGATCAGGATCCTCTTCTTTGGCTTCCTTTTTCGAGACAGGAGGAACTAGCAGACACGCCCCTGACAACGACGCAATTCAGCGACTTCAGGAAAGACCAACGGGTGGACGAGGTCGGGGTAGAGGAAGTCGCGGCCGCCCTCAAAAACCTGGGAATGGAGCAAGGCGCTCCGAGAATGAAGATAAGAAAAACAAGGCTCCAAAATGTCGCGGAGATCCATCCGCTTTGACTCCCGGGAAACCAAGGGGCGGGGGAAAAAGAGGAGGATGGAAGCTTCCAAAGGATGACACAGTCACACCCAAAGGTCCGTTGCCATCCATTATTCCGGTTAATAGTGGTTTGCTGTTAAATCAAACTGGATCGTTGCTTGGAACCCCGCCATCCTCATCCGCTGGCTCCAGTCAAGCCAGGCTGTCCAGTGACGTGTCTATGACAACAGAACCACTGTCATTTTTACCAGGGGGTGCTTCCATGAGTTCCATCAATAATCATAGTATCTTTGTACCACCTCCGCCATTACATTTACCACGTCGACATCGTGATTCACCACACTTGCTTCCAGACGTATCTCGACCCTTAGAATTACGAGGGAGTCCTCCACAAATACTTCCACCAACCCAGAGTCCTTTCGGTATAGATCAGGGGCAGGCCGAAAGAAAACATAACTTGAGTTTGGCCAACATACCGTATCCCATTGCAATTCCGTTATTTTTTCCCGTTCCCGTTTTTCTCCCTGTTCCAGAATGCGCCTACAAAGCTGCACTTAAAGAAATTGGTCGTGATTTAAACTCGGAACAAGTTCAGAAGCCTCAGACAAAAGAAAAAGAACCATCGACTGAAACCGTGCCACCTCCACAAGCAGAAGATCTACAAGAGGAGCATATTCCAGGCCCTGGTGCCGAGTTTATTC
This sequence comes from Willowsia buskii, assembly GCA_034700685.1. Taxonomy (NCBI): domain Eukaryota; kingdom Metazoa; phylum Arthropoda; class Collembola; order Entomobryomorpha; family Entomobryidae; genus Willowsia; species Willowsia buskii. The sequence goes on from JAQIXW010004632.1 coordinate 5,987, forward strand.
CAGGCCCTGGTGCCGAGTATATTCCAGGCTCTGGTGCCGAGTATATTCCAGGCTCTGGTGCCGAGTATATTCCAGGCTCTGGTGCAGAGTATATTCCAGGCTCTGGTGCAGAGTATATTCCAGGCTCTGGTGCCGAGTATATTCCAGGCTCTGGTGCAGAGTATATTCCAGGCTCTGGTGCTGAGAATATTCCAGGCTCTGGTGCCGAGTATATTCCAGGCTCTGATGCCGAGATTGAGACGGCTTTACAATTGAGTCGAGTGGAATATCGACAGGTATAGTAATTATTTTACAATATTCAACATAATTGCAACCAATACAAGTCTAACAAGCCGTAATTCTGTATATCATATCAAAGCATCCTACTCCATATTTTTCGGCCATTTTTCTCCCCTAGGAATCAGCGAAGCCACTTGAAACCAACGATAACCCAGATGACGTAGCCAAAACGGGTAAGGTAGCGCAATCGGAACATTCTTGCTACCATAATGATGAACATCGTCAGCCAGAGGGTACCGCAGCGGTAAGGATGTCTTCACCAACTGATATTCCACACCTCCTTAATATTGCTTCCACGTTGCCATCAACTTTACCCGAAGTTGTGGATCCGGTCCCTCACTTAAATGAATTGCCCTCTCATGACAATTTTGACAACACGCATTCTATTCAGCACACATCCCCACCACCACCCCCAGTCTTTAAAGCACCTTCTTCTCAACCACTCGCTGATGCTCCGTCTATAGTACCTCCCAGCGTGTCACCCATGCGAGACGATCAAAACGCTCCACCATCCATTCGTTTTCCACCTCTATCTCTTCATGTCTCTCCACCCACCCCCCTCGCTGGTTTCAGTAGGGAATATCCCGTGCCCAATGAACTGTCTTCAAATGGAAATCCTACAGTCAACGTTGTCCAGCAGCAGCTCCAAGCACTTATTCTTAAAATGGAAATGGCATCACCGCCCCAGCCGAATAGAAATAACGAGCAATCCCCTCCTCTAGATGTTGGGAATGAAATGGAGGTTTTTGAATATCAGGAACAGCAGCCGCAACTGAATATGAGGCATGAGAGGGAGATGGAAGAAGATGACGAGGAAGAAGAAGGAACTCTGTATATTGTTGAAGATGTACCGATAGTATCTGAAAACGGAATCAGGGACAATGATAACAACAACACTAAAAGCGACGCATGTAAAGAAGAGGCTCTGATTCCAGGCCATACGACAAGATAAAGTGCTCTGCTCAAAGAAACTTGAGGTACGGCACATGACTGTCTGAATTACTTTCAGTCTGAAGTTAGAATGATGAATATTTTACAACAGATTATTACAATATGCATGTATTATTTTAAATAAACGTTTCAATTACAGATATAGCCATCTCGAATGTCTTTCCTTAGAGATTCGAAACCTTTTGCCAAAAATATTTGGGAACGAGACAAAAATGTACGATGGAAGTCAATACTGTGTTATTGAATCATTCACTGAAGTGGTAAATAAACTGTTTTACTTAGGTACGTTAGCTTTTACATAAAATACATGTTTATTCAACTATTGTAAGTATCATGTGTTTCACCTTTTGTCAAATGTATAGAAAGTAGAAATTGATCTCTAATACTACTATAGCCGTTTCAATCTTGATTCAGACTTCAGAGGTTTTGAAGTTGATGACTAGCTGTTTCTAGGCATGCTGTAATTTTCAGAACAATCGAGCTTTCCAATGATCATATACCATAACCATGTGTAAATATTGCAAATATTAATACAATACAAGGTGACCATTCTGCGGTCCTTCGTTTTCAAGTTTATCTTTTATAAAAACCCAGAATCAACTAAATTAAATCCCCAATAAATTAAGGAAAAAGTAGCTACCTTTTTTGTATTCCATGTACTTACTTTAATTACATATTGTCTTGGAGCCTTTCATTAATATGTCTATTGTTTGTATTTTATGTTGCTATTTTCGGTGTAAGTTGATTAGGTAGCTCTATCAGGCATTAGCAAATAGAAATTCTGCTCCATGAAAATAATTAAGAATATAAAAAACCAGGTGATATAAAATAGGTTGTACATATATATAATATATTATTCTAAACAATGTTTAAAAATCATAAAACAAAAATCATATTTGAATAAAACGTGAAAGTTGGTACATATTGTGATATGCTGGTATACTTACATACCACCCAATGGTGATGATGACAATGAATGAGCATGGTAAACGAAGGTTGAATTAGATAATGACTATTTTTTACAAATATAATGTAAGTATTTTATGTATGACTACTAGTAAAAATATCAATCACAAATACAATGTACGATAACGGGCTTACATATATGTATTAAATACTTATTTTTTAACAATATGTCAAATTCCGTCATGTCTTTGTCTTATTGTCTTTCTGTATGTAGATTATAAATGAATCTACGGTAAGACCTACATTCAAGATTGTATTTCTTGGAAATTAAGAGAAGAGACTATAGTTTCCAGAAAACTTGTACAACGTATTTAATGTAAGTCAATCGAAATAGATGTACTTTTAGTTAGACAAAATGTAGAATCCGTGGAGAAACAAGCTTCATTTTCAAAGTTGACCTGTTACATGTATAAACCTATTTTTTTCAATATTAGCTAATGATAGTATTTTGTATGTATGTATCTATTTAATATTTTAGTTCTTTAACAAATAGTTTCCTTATTTGATGGATGGAATTCAGATTTATTGTAGTACATGTATGAGATTGTATGATTAACTAATTCATCTTTCTTGTAAGAAGCCGGTGCGTTATTGTTGGTTCTGTTCTATCCACTCAAAGCCAGTAACACAATGAGTACTCAAGCACAGTGCACATAGGTGTCTCTCATGATGCTCAACATTTAATTTGTGAGATCAAGAAGACACCGCATTGGTTAATGTAAGTGTTGTAAATTTGTAATGAAAGTATAGGCATTAGTATTTGTAAATAGATTTTTATTAATTGAGGATGCGACTGTGATTTTCAAGAACTTTGAAATATTTGTGCTGCTTAATGGTTGTTTCCACTGTAGTCACTACTGCACGAACTGGTGTGATATGTTTAACTCAACTTCATACGTTAGAATTTAATGCGTTACTGTTTGTCAATGTATTCAGCGAAACATACCAAACTCACAAAGTAGTGATATACTAATGGAAGTCTTTCTCCACATGAGGACCGTAACGAGGTTTAGAATTCAATACGGATTAAATATTATGACGTTAAATTTGGTTTGAAATTTTAATTTTGACAATATCAACACCGTATGAGTATGGAATCATGGGAAATATATGCTTTCTCTAGAATAGCCTACTGGAAATTTTTAATAAATTCTCTGGAAAAATGGCAAGAATGTAAATAAATATTAAAATACAATAGTACGTAACTTTCTCTAATGTATTGTTTTTACTCCAAATCTGGAATAGATTTAAAAAATCCAGCCATTTCTGCAAGCATTCATGTTTTTCACACAAAGAAACACTCTAACAAATTTTTAAATGCTATAATTGTTGTAGAGACTCACCATTAATGAGCATTCATTGTACTTGTAAATATTTAAATTTATTAAAAATATATTTAAGCGTTACTCGCTAGGACATGTTATTTCTGAAGATTGCGTGATTTATTAATGTTCATTTCTGGCAGTAAACGTCTGACAAACAAACTGTTACTGTCAGTAGATCATTATTAGTCGTTATTGTGTACGGTTTTTTAACAACTATATTGTTGGTGGTATACATATAAAATGTTCAATATGGTCTAATGAATTAATTGATCTACTTTTACTAAAATGTGAATAATTTTTTTTTTCAATTTACTCCATGTTTCAATTGAATGGATTTACGCCAGAATTGTTTGATGAGTAATCTGTAGATAAGAAAAGAAAGAATAACTTAGATACTGAAATAAATGGAAAGAAAACGACACTTAAATTACCATAGCGGCTATGACCGCTTAGTTTTTTTGAATTAGTAGACTTAATTATACATATAATCAAAACAAATAAAACATTTAAAAAATCAACAATTTTGTAAATAATTTAGTATAGGTATGTCTAATGAAATGAAATTGAGAGGAGAATAGAAATTTTTAGTGTAATCGATTTTATATATTTAAGATTGCGTTGGTGAAAACGTATACATACAACATACGTTTTAAAGATGTCAGTTATAATGTAAATATTTTGAAGACACGACTAGGTGATAGCATATAAGATAAATATACAAATGAAAATGCATGTACTGTACATAATATAATGTTACTTCTATAATTGGGAAATATATCTCATCGTCACTCCTGGGTTGGAATTGAGGACTCTTGAATCAAGAATTTGTGAACAACGGTCAATCTGTCTCATCAATTACTCTGTAAACATCCTGGACGTTTTAATTGTTGTCGCTTAATGTCTTGTTAATGTTTTAATTGTGTGATAAAAACATTACCCAATTGTGTACAATGTGTATGATAATGTATGCCAAAAGTTCTTAAATAATAAAAATTACAAAAAAATGTATTGAGTTTACATTCATTAGTTCATTACATTTACAAATCATTAGTCATTCACATTTCGGAATTCTTCACGTATAAATCTTTTAGGTTCTGTCACTTGAGTCTCTAAACAAAACTATCTATACTAAGTTAATACTAACTTTCCTGTAATACGAGGTTCACTAAATATACAATATCTGAATCACGCAGCAGCACAGTGCAACCATTTCATATTTTTCATGTCCTTTCCGATTGAAACAAAGACCAAGTTGCTTGAGGCTACACTCCTTTTTAAACTGCTGCTTATTAAAAGACCAAGGATAAGGCCAAAATATATTGAAGGACGCACGATTTCTCCCATTCAAGCAGCATTTCTACAACTGCATAATATTATCATTACAACTGACCACATTCTTTTCTCACTCTTCCTCCTGGGCTCTCTGAATCAAAAAAAGTATCCAAGATGATGATAATCATCTACCATCGTCACGACAAAAATGGAATGGAATATCGTATCCCTTGTCCCTTTACATGCATACATACATATCACATACATAAATATCCATAATTTTCATTTCACTCTCAAATGTTTTAGTTATCCAACACCATAGAAAACTACTACTATGTAGATGTATATAGACCTCATATAATCATGACAAAGTCAAGTGAAACAAAGAGGACGACATGGAGGATGGAAAAAGGAGCAAAACAAAAAGTAGCATGCTTGTTATTTTTTCTGGTGCAGAGTCCGTGTCGCATTCATCACTCATTGTCTGCTACATTTTCAAAGTAAATTTAATTGTCTTTGAACTTGTCTGCTTGCATTCA
>JAQIXW010004633.1:0-11318 GCA_034700685.1 Willowsia buskii
CACTTCATGGTCGGATTTGCTCACCGTTAATGGAGTTTTATGCGAAACATTTCGAGAATCCGCTAGATTACGCGGTTTTTTGATTGATGATAAAATCTGGGAAGATACACTCGAAGATGCATCGGTCTTTCAGATGCCATATCATTTGAGGCAAATGTTTGCATACATATGCCTGTTTTGTTCACCTGCACAGCCAGATAAACTTTGGAAAAAGTATTTGTCCCATTTTCTGGAGGATATTTGTCACAAACGACATCCTTCCACTAATGAATGTTTCAATTGCGAGCAGTATGCTTTGAAAGATGTCCAAAATGTCTATATTACGCATGGAAAATCTTGGTCACATTTACAGTTGCCATTTCCACCAACTGATTTTGGTGATAATGAATCCGAATATGATCATGAAAATGAAACAGTATTGGGTGCGGAAATGCATTTGTCGCTAAATGAACAGCAACAAGAGGCATTTAATGCCATAATGAAAGCTGTAAATGACGACAGCATTTCGGAGAAATGCTTTTTCCTCGATGGACCTGGTGGAACCGGAAAGACGTATTTATACAATACGTTAATGCATTGCATTCGAGGGAATGGGGGAGTTGTACTCCCAGTTGCAACAACAGGAGTTGCAGCGAATTTGCTAATTGGTGGCAAAACGATGCACTCTCAATACGGGCTTCCACTTGATTTAAACGAGTGTTCAGTTTCCAGATTTACAGCAAAAACTGATGAAGGTAAATCAATTATAAATGCTAAATTGCTATTGATTGATGAATGCACTATGGCTTCATCAAATGCAGTCAACACGATTGATAACCTGGCCAGAGAGCTAATGTCTACAATAGACATTCGCCTTAAGTACGTGCCTTTTGGTGGAAAACCAATCCTTTTTGGAGGCGACTTTAGACAATGTCTGACAGTTATTCCCCATGGTAAGCCTGCAGATATAGTGCAAAACTCCATAAAGTACAGCAAAGCTTGGCCAAAATTCAAGCGGTTTTCTTTGACCAACAATTTGAGATCTGAGGATACAAATTTCAGTGAATGGCTGCTCCAGCTTGGTAACGGAACTCTTAGTAACGAAGAAGGACTTAACTCAGACATGATTGAAATTCCTAAAGAATTTATTACTGAAGGAAATTTAGTAACCGAAATATATGGTCAAGATATTAATGACGAAGACTTCAGAAACCTGGCTAACAGAGCCATTCTGACACCTAAAAACAAGACCGTTGATAAAGTTAACGATGAAATAATTTCGAAATTAAACGGAGATCTGATGATTTATTATAGCACAGATGAAGTAAATTGCGATGATCCAGCAGATGCTGCTAATTTTCCTATTGAGTTTATGAACACACTGAATCCATCTGGCATGCCACCTCATGCGCTCAAACTTAAGGTGAATACAATCGTAATTCTCTTAAGGAATCTGGACACTAAAAGGGGTTTGTGTAATGGCACCCGCCTATTAGTACAACAGTTAAAGCGAAATGTGATTATAGCCGAAATCCTAACTGGAAGTGGCAAAGGAAATGTGGAACTCATACCACGTATCATTCTTGATAGCACACGGTCATCTGACATACCTTTTCAGTTACGCCGAAGGCAATTTCCAGTAAAACCAGCTTTTGCTATGACAATCAATAAAGCTCAGGGACAGACACTTGATAAGGTAGGTATCCTTTTGCCAGAACCTATATTTGGTCATGGACAATTATATGTCGCATTTTCAAGAGCTAAGAAGGCGTGTAATGTGAGAGTGAAAATACTGAAAACTCCACATCAAGGCAAATTAGTCAACGGATCTGATAAAGTATTTACCCGGAATATAGTATACCGGGAAGTACTTTAATGGATAATTGATCCTATGGAGAAGGAAAACTTCTAAACAAACCCGCATATTCAACAATGCGTAGTAGAGTAATGCCCTCTACCTGATGAGGCCAAGGCTAGGCCGAAACGCATTAAAATTTACAACTATTACAACAGATTTAAATGTTAAACAGATTTAAGATCATTAACATTTAAGAACATTTTCCATATCAATGAATGTGAATAAGTTAATGCGCTGAGCGCATTAATATGGCCTTTTTCTAGTATGTTCATAATATGAAATTAAACGAGTGTCTGAAAATCTCGAGGAGAAAAGTGTATACAGATATGCTCGTATATGATAAGCAAATACTCCTGGTAGATACAAAAGAAGAAACAAATATTTGCAAAACAGCAGCCAGTTTACTGAAAGCAAGATTAACGAAATTAAGTTCAGAAATACAATAGAACTCATGGTTTGGTTGTAATGATCAGTCACCAAAACTTCTCGTATGATTAGGAAGAACGGATCTAAGTTCAGAAACCAAAGTGTGAATGGAAATGGTAAAGATGCCGCTATCATTCCACAGAGATTGAAAGCCATAATAAATCCGAAAATCTTTGAGCGTATCGGCTGAATCTGTACACCTGCAAGACAAATTTGTTGTTATCATTATTGCAAGTTTCTTACGCGTGATTATTTTTTGCATACCAAAATGAAATCCATTTAACATAAAGTCATTAAGAAGAGAGAATATCCATGGATTTTCAAGGAAAGTTGCAAGCAAATATAGCACACCGAGATCAACTGAACCAGTTACTATGATGATCTCCATTTGAAAAATAGTTAGTGATCGAGTTAAAGATGAGAAAAGTTTTCTGTAAATGATTGCCGCACATCCAATTCCAGATAAAATAATCGATGCTAATACAGAAGCCATCCAGGTAACCTGAATAAATGAAGACTTCTCTTGAAGTAAGAGTGTCAGTTTTCCATTCATAAACTTCATGTCGGCAAGTATTGGAGGAATAAAGAAATAGGTAATGCTGTAAAGTTGTGCTGCAAATTTTGTAGATGAAGTTGCAACGGACAGCACATTTTCTGAGCTCATATTGGAAATATTATTCAAAATCCTAATTCTCTTAGACAAAGTTATTTTCACGGAATCATATGAAGAGTAGTAATGTATATAGAATATTTTGGTCAACCATCAAGGAAATTTCTAAGTTTCTAATCAGTCTAAGTTCTAAGAGTTTTAAGTGTGTCAAATTATTGAACAATTTTGGAAATTCTACTTTATTGTTTACAAAATATTATCAGTTACTATTATTACTTTAAAAATTCCCAAAAGTTTTTCTTTATAGCTCATAATATTGTTCTACAATATTTAAACTTAAAACTCTATAATGGGACATAATGGCTGACCGATTTGAGCGCTTACCTACAGCAGAATATTTTTCCACAAAAAGAAACTAACCTAATATACTCTAAAGTATAAGTTGTTTAGCTATATAGGTATGTTAAATTATTTTACCCAAATAGACCTCAGGTTTCTGTCATAATAGTATATGGATTTGCTTCAAGTAAACAAATTTCGTTAATGATAAGATAATTGGTCTATTATTTTACCAATACTAATTTTTGAATAAAAGCAATTATGGATCAATTTTAAAGCATAAAGCTTTGAAGCTTTTATCTGTTAAAAAGTTGAATACTACTCTAATATTTACTTATATGGTTTATATGCATCACACATTTAACATTTTTAGGGAGGGTCAAGTCATTTTTAATTACTAATGAATCCATTAATCCACTGATACCCTAAGGCACAAAGAAAGCTGTGAAAAGTAAAATAAATATTGACTCGCTCAAAACGCTGTTTAAAAGCATTGCCATTAACACTGTATAGCCAATATATTTTTGAAACTCTAATTGGACAACTTGATGGCTAAACACCAAATAATTGTTTCCTTGCTTGTATAATTACGATTTGGAGGATAACTCGCAGGTGTGTTTGCTTGAAATTCGTTTGTTTTTGTAAAATTAGCATGTATGCTAACTTCACGGTGAATTGTAGGAATGTTAAAAAAAATTGAGTTATTGTGGTGTAGTCGTTTTTGCTTTTCTAAGGAACCCTTAAAAGTTATGCTGATTCTTTAAAAAGCAAAAACGACTACACCACAAATACTACACACGAGTTTGTGCTTTTAGGTTTATGATTCATAACCACAGCTTACCACTACACTAGAAATGTTCCCTCCTCGGGGAAAATGGTGGTTCCGGTAGGTTACGTATTTTCAACCAACTGTAAAGTCTCTAATAGACGACAATATAGAATTTTTAATCAGTATAGTCTCACCTTTAGGGACAGGACAGTAATGGTAAATAACATCTCAAAAGGATATTAGGTTGTTCCATACATGTTCATTATTATACGGTGCATTTATCCGTGTGTTTGGGAAAGTAGTATTGGAGTGTTATAAGTAGTTCGTCGACTTATTATTAGTCCATGAATGCAAAGAAGCTCATGTGGGATTTGACAATAGGCAAGAAATAAATAAAGAATATTTCACGTCAGATGGGTAAACACAAAAATATTATGAGATTTCAATACGGAAAAAAGTTCAAAAAATGTCAAAAATATTCTGTAGCTGAACATTACCAAAAATGAAAGATTAGCGAAAATTGTTTGTGACGACGTTCAACGCTAATTAATTAGGAAATATATGATTGAAGGATTGATTGGTGGTAAAATAAGTATTTACTCGGAAATCCAAAATAGTCATACCAACATTGTATATAGGTTCGGTGATGTACTATACTTTGAGGACTTTAGCATTAGAAGGAGTTACCGTAAATTTGCAAATAGGCGTCTCTCCCTAGTAGATGTTTGCCCAACGAACTGAGTACTGCCCGTATAAAAGTTTTTACCCACGCATGGACGTGCACATACAACGAAAGGCTTTTTTAAATCAGAATAAATCCACTACTAAAAGGTCGACTCAGCACATGTCGAATCCCAGGTGCCTAATTAATAATTACGGTGCTTTATTTTTTACTCAAAGAGTTACAAACAAATAAAACAAATGTACAGATCTTTATATGTATGAACGGGGAACATTTTTATGGCTCACGTATTGACTTGAATTGACTATTTCCAGGAAACCTCAACACTGCGACAAACGAACTTAATTAAATATTTATGGGATTAAATAACCCTAATATTTATATACGCCTACGTCTCTACTTGCCAACATACTATGAAAACAACAAGGTGTACATTGCATGTTAACAGGTGATGTCATGATCTCATACACGTGCAAATTATACCTTTTTTCTTTGTGTTTTAGCGTTTTCCCAAAAAATCGCCCACGATTCATATGAAGTGTATTATAAAAATTTCTGAAAGTTAATATATAGCATGAAAACTTACCTTCATTACACTTGTAACTCCCACATATGTATGTGCAAGAGGAATAATTGAATAATATACTTTTTCAAGAGAACTGGTGGGAATAACTTCTAACTAAACAACAAATATTAGGAATAAGACATAAATAAAACAAATATGGTTTGCTCATGATTTATTGAAGCCTTTGAACGACTTATTTTTGTTATTCCATGTCATTAATCTTCACCATAATCTATTATGAAAATAATTCCAGAAATCTAATTTTTACCATAAATATGCTTAGAATAGTGAAAATTATGATACCAGAAACTACGGTTCATGAACTTTCTAAACAACATGTTCTAAAATACCGTTTTCTCGACGAATAAAGACTTCCACGATCGGTGAAAGGCGGGCTTGTATTATATTTTGAGTACGACTAGCGTTTCCCATTCTCCTAACATTTGCTCTTTCTCTTGACCTCCGAATCGCCGCACGAACATCTTTGTCCGCAAAACAGAACACAAATGCAACTAGTATGCCCTAAAAATAAATTATGTCAATGCATCAAAAATGCTTGCTATAATGGATTTGGAATGGAGTAAAGTTAAAGTTAAATTTGTTTTAAATAAAATCTTGTCACTTACATGTGTGGAACCAAAGAATGTATTCAGCATTATAAAGTACTTATTATAATCACCACCAGGATTATACAAGAGAATTAGATCATTTAATCCCAGAACCGGAAAAAGAATTAAAGTTGCTCTGACAACGGCCCTGTGTAATGAATATAGTATGTAGTAAAGTAAAAGCAATACAAAAGTTATGAATTTACATAGCATAGTCACAAATTCGAACGTAAAAAATAAGGAGACACATCCAACCTACCTAACCTGTGATGAGTCTGGTCGAGAATTCCGTATTTTTCGTAACAATATTCGTATAATATTCAGTAAAAAAATCCCATTACCCTATGAATAAATATTTGAGAGAAAAAGCGTTGTAATGTTATATTAACAAAGGACTGCTACTTTCAACCCAGCAGGCTATAAAAATTATATACCAGAAGCTCCAATGTTATTGGCCCCTCTAAGATCCATAAATCGTCCATTTCTGAATACCCCGACCAACAGGTCTCCTGACTCTTGAAAGTCATAGAGACAACGTAAGCACTTACAAAAACTGTAGGTACCCCTGTCACGGAAAAGTGAAAGTTTATTTTAGATATATGTTTTGTTTGTTTTATAAATCTATATTTATAATATATAGCCTTCTCAACATACCCCAGCCAATAATGAAGTATAAGGTGATGTGATAACGAGCACACATCGTGACTAAATCTGTCATGAAGGTGACGTTGTAAAAGATGCCATGTACAAATATCCAGCTTACAGATGCAAATGTGAAGTACAAGTATGAGACCAGAATAATTTTGCAAACAACATCCTGGTAAATATTTAATAAAAAAACGATATAAAAAGTTTGTATAAAAATGAATAATAACTCATAATACGATTATAAGTACCACATCTCTGAAGCTTTTCTGGTGATCAAGTACAAACGGTTCTGTAATAACAAGAATTAAAATGAAGCGAAGAACAAGAGAAAGCATCAGTTGGACATGGACAGTTACACGGTCGCATCGAAGGCATCTGTATGGTTGTTACAAATAATGAAATATTATTAGCAGGATCCAAGGAAACATGGAAATTACCAACAAAACTATGATTTTTTTTAAGAAATGAAAATTTAGCTTACCGAAAGTGATAAAATATTGCAAGTGCTATTCCTAAGCAAACAAGCGATGCGATAGAACCGTAAAATAGCAATTTGTGAACTATTGGAACCAAAACCATGTCTTCATCCTACAGAATAGATTTAAACAGATTTTTTTTGTATTTCGTTTGTGGAAGAATAACGAATAGTGTTTAAAACTTACGACTCTTCTCATGTAAGATTGAAAAGACTCAGCGCATTCGTCATAATTGGATTCATTGCATTGGGCCCAGCTTCCGTTTTCCAAGCATTCTCGACTTGCGTGACCTTCACAACATTGAGAAATTGATATGAAAACTACATCAAACTTTAGAGCCTTAACAATTTCCAAGAAGAATGTTTTTACCGTCTAGATCGCTTGCAAAATGTGGGTATGATTTTTGAAAAATTTCTGAACACTTTCTCTTAATTTCCATCCCAGCTGGAGTAGATGGCCAGCAATACACGCTGTCCCAAACGGAAGGACAAAATATTTCTGAATCCAAAGGATAAGATTTTTATAGACCCAAGGATTATTAATAGTGAGATGGAAATTTGTAATGAATATGTTTTGAGTAAACACCTTGAGTGGATGAATCACTGCTAATATTTTGCAGCATTCCTTCCAAGCATTCAGTATCAATGTCAGGGTTCAGTTCAATCACTCGAGCCATGTTCTTCAAGTTGTGTGAAGTGTTCCACGATTTACAACTCAAATTGATGTAAAGTTCCCCACAAAATGTGGGCACTCAAATATTTTAAGCGAAGAGTGAATGAACGTTTTGCGTATGTGGGGTTCTTGTAATAGTGAAGGGTTAAATACTAATTTGGTATAACTTTTAAAAGCAAATAGTTGACGTCCCAATGAGAAAAAATCGTAAAAACTATGCGTAAAATTCCTGCAAAGAAGCTCGGATGGTTAAACTTCAACTCTCATTATAATGGGGCGACTTAAAACTTAAGGTGAAAGTAAAAAGAAATCTGATTCAATCCGTACTGATGAAACGACTGGTAGATACTGGTTTCCTTTAAGGCAAACGATCCTGGCTTTCTGCTCGCATTTACTATATGCTAGGCTTGGGCTATGCAACAGGATAAAGTTTTCACCAGAGTCATGCGTGGGTTTGCGCCCAGCGAGAACACCTATGTCTATAGGTTTTGAACCTATTGAGAGGGATATACCATTTCAATAGGTGAAACAAAAGACTAAAGTGTGCAAATAAAATAATGTAGTTTGAAGGAAACAAACAACAGTAAAAAAGAGATGACCTTTTAATTGCTTTTTAGGACTTCAAAAGTAAATATGATCGGTAGTTGACATATGTATTATTAAAGTCTCCTATCGACTTACTAAAAGAATGTTAAACGTTTGAAAATAAAAGGGATAAAAGCACAGAAATGCAATAGATCTGACATTTTAAATTTACAGACATCAGATTATTCGGCGAATCTTCATTAACAATTACGTCAAACGTATGGAACTGCACAAGAAAATGTAGACAATAGGTTAACAAAGTTTGCTACACAACAAATTATATATATGAATACATACATCATTGTATTCCGGGTGAAAGCCTATATAATCGATTGATATTGGCCTAGGGCATACACATAGGGTATCTCTACGAGCATGATTTACATTCTTGATTCCTGACAAATATTAGCTAATAGCTGAGATTCGTAATACATGGAAATTCATGGAAACCACCAGAATTCAATGCGCCAAAAAACCTTGAGTTTTTGGCATAATGTAGTTTTATTATATCCGCTTGACTGAAACTGGACAAAACGTCTCCGGGTGGTTTAACATGTAAGTGATCTCATACAAGTGGTTTAACCTATTTCCGACAAAAATACATTTTCCGACCCATATTCAACTTAATCGCAGGTTACTAATAAACTCTCTATCGTGCTAGCTATGCATTTTTTGGCAATACTTAAATATACCTTTATAATGTTACCTCAACTGAGAAAAATTGTTACTGGACCATATTTTTATTTTGACGGGAATCTTTGTAAGTGAAAGTTACAAACGACCTCCTTACAATTCTTGCATCTTGCACAATAGTTTGTAATTGTAAGTAGAACAGACCCGTTTTGCCACCCAGTTTGTTTGTTCTCGGTTGTTGCTAGAATCCAAGCAAATGCCATGAGGTTCGTGGGTAAATTAAATATTATTTATGTCATCACTACAGGCAAACACAGTTTGTGAAGGTGACAGTAATTACAGGTTTTTTTAGCATTTGAGTAAATAGTGCAGCAGTAAAGGATCAGAAATTTCATGTTGTGCCTGTCTGTAAACTTAAAAAATGTAAATTGCTAGTGGCAGACACAATTTAAAATCACATGATCTTCTTTTAAATTCAGTGCATCATGTTCGAAATATATTTATAAATATCTTTTTGGAGCGATAATAAGTTGGCTTTGAAGTACAAAATAGTTGGAAATATAATCATCTGTAGGCCTTATACCGTATAATATTTTGACTTTCCATTGTGCACCAGTCTAGACATTTTTTGTCCGTAATACTGATTATTAGAAAGTTTAATAAAGATGCTAATAGTCGCTGACTTTCTTTTCACGGGAATATTGCATCAAATGAAAAATTAATGAGTTTCAGAGATATTTTTAGGCTGTTTCAACATTTTCTTCTGACGTCTTTCCAAAATATTTTGATGGATTTAAGGTTTATGAATTCATTTATTTCCTTCACATGACATTTACCTACAAATACATATTTGACACAAGTATGTTTGCTGAGCGCTGTGCCGTTGAACAACAGCCTGATGTCTTAGTATCTGATTTTTAAATGACTTCAAAGGGCAGCTAAAGTCAGAAGTATTTTGCAAGAAATTTTCTTATGTATAACTACGTTAGGTCCTGCTTTCCTATCTCTACCTGTCTTACATATGGACTACTGCCTAAGTACTTGATCAGTACTGTAATTAAGCATGCCTCTAATTTGTATTTGTTATACTTTGATCCCTTATGTGTAATCAGAACATTTCTAATTTTACGTAATCCATCTTAGTAATGCTGCAACTAAAAGTATTCATGCTTCAATGCCCCCACGCACTATATTGTTTTATAAGAATAGCTCTAAAACTTAACACAATATCACATTACAAGAAATATAGAACTGTACAAAATTCTAGTCTGATTGTGAATATATTTAGACTGTCAATTAATGCAAATTAGAAGTGCAATTCCAAAAGTTTAGAGATATATCTTATATTTATGTTAACAATAATATGCTGTATGTGATAGAAATTAGTAGTGTTAATTGCCAGCAACGTAAGCGGAGTATTATGATTGTAATCGGGATAACAATTAGTAGTTTGTCTTGAGTAAAAGACTTCATAATGCACAGAATGGTACTAAATGAAATAAAAAACAACAAAAGTATTTGTCCAATGCCGAAGAAACATCCAACTGTTTCTAAATCTAAATATTATGTCGCTCCATTCCAAAAAATTGAACAGTTAAGACAGTGTTATTGACAAGGACAATTATTGTTCGGAAACAGAAGTACGAACTTACGAAAAAATAAATTGGAATAGAGCAACTGGAAATGGTATACAGACAGTCATTTCAGAGACTCAGCATACATTTTTTTGAAGTAGTGTATATATCATTTTTATCCAGAATTTTTTGTTATTGGTACCCATCAGTTACACAGAAAATGAAGTTACTCAACAAAAGTAATTGCGATCCAATACTTAGAATACACATCAAAACACACTCAAAACTTTGTTTTTATTTTACAATTCCATATCATTTAAAGAAATGTGTAGCGACGTAACAAAATACATCCAAAGGATGAAATTGTATACATATTCTTACATTTATTTTAATGTGCTATGTGACCGTAAGTGTAAATTGGTTTCAGAAACTAAAATCTAACTCCAATTTTGACTGCAATGATAAAAACCTTGCATACACGACATCGCTGTGAGATTACATTTAAACTTTATATTCTACATCCTTATATTTGCTGAGATCATTATATTTTGTAGGTGTAGTACAAGCTGTAACTATAACAGTCTGGACATTGATAGTCTATAACCCTTCAAATTAAAACAAGTAACTTGATACAAAAATTCAGTTCGTTCGCACAGTTACAACGTAAATATTAATACTCGCAGACAGAATTTAAAATAAATAAGCATTAAGGATATTAAATTTCACATTTAATGCCAAATGATAAAACTATCGACAGAGCGTTTCCGGATTCAAAAATTCCTACATGTAGTATTAACATTAAAATTGTTTCCACCGAAATTTAATACCATCTCACCTATAATTTCAGGATCATCAATTAAATTAACCGATTTTACCAAAACTTTTGAGGCGTTT
>JAQIXW010004634.1:0-11316 GCA_034700685.1 Willowsia buskii
GTATAAATTTCATCTTTTAATTCCAAACACCAATATGTAATACCGTCCATTTTATGTCGCGAAAAAGGTCGAAAGCAGGCTTTATTACTTCTACTCTGATGTTCTTCTCTTCTTCAGCAGCAAGTAGAAGGGCAACAGTGATTAAGTCGTCACAGCGTAAATGTTGGTTATGGAAGCTATTTAAAACAAAGCTAAGCTCCACCCACTACAGACCGTGATTGTCCGACCGTTACAGTTAGTATACAGCAGATTTAAACCTACATTTATTTACCTATGTCAAATGTCTGTAAAATAATGTCATATAATCTCTGACTATGACACCAGACCAGCACAAATATTTACTTTTGTTTATTCCCACACAAAAATCATAAAATAAATATGCATGATGTATTTGTTACAAGTAAAGTCGAACTGATAGGCTTATGAGATCTATCGTTGTGACTTTCAGTAAAAAGTAAAAACCTTTTTGCAATATCATTGTAAAGCCGAGTGCTGTCTTGCTATCTGCATTTTTAGGAAACTTGACGCTTTGATGGTGTTGATACCTTTCTCTGGTTTTGTGTTCAAAAGAGGTAATAATATTTATGTGTACCGTGCCAGCGGAAGGTTGAATTCCACAAAAGAACGAGCAAATGTAGTTATATCGTTTGCTTTGTTCTCTTCAAAGTTATACAAATCATATGAAATAGTTCATTAGTTCATAACAAAGTCCAATGTACGTCAAAAATAACCGTTGAGGGGGATATATAAGACTTATGTAATGCATATTTTATATGTGACTAAAATGAAACGAATATCAAGCCAGTTGAGCATCCTCGGATTATGAGAAAATTGTCCATACATACATAGATAATAATGCATTGAAAGGAAAAGAACATCGGGAAATTATAATATATATGTTATACCGCAACGTTTATGGTTCTAATGAATACAAGACTGATCGAGAGTGTGGTGTCCAACTTTTTTGGTTAAAAACAATTTTCACTGTGCATCCATGCATGCCAACATAGCCACACCATTTTTTCTTAGTTTCACCAAAACCAACCGAACGGTCAAGTAGTTGGTGTTACTGGTGGTTTATTCTTGAGTTCTATGCACAGGTTTCTTTTGATTTGGCAGCATAACACCACTTTTTCTCGATTTCAAGGAAATGAAAGTCAACCAATGCGTTTTTTATCAAGGACCTTTTGGAAGACTTGTGATTTTCATACTTTTTTTCCTTTTCGCTTGAATAAACTACATGCAAACACTTTTATTACAGGCAGCCTAACAACAACGAGACAATGATCAAGAGTAAAGAAAAGAGAAAGACGTGATACATGCTACAAGGCTACCAGTAAAGAAGCTGCCTCCTTTCCATTTGAACAGTTTCACCAAACATTTAGCATCGAAATAATATAAAATTGGACTTTCACCATGTAAGAAGCTACAACTATTGGATATATGTACTTTCATGTCGTAACTAACAGCATGCATTCTTCTGACAACAAAGCCAGAGAAAAGACGTGAAGGAACTATTTATAGATATCGGAGAAGGCAGCAAATCGTTTATTTCTTCTTCGACATCTAAACTATTTCCTTCTACTTGTAAATATGAAAGCAAACTAAATGCAACATTTTCAGCCGTTTCCTACAGAGTGGCTATCGCCGAGAACAAAAAACTGAGATGTTAGGTAAACCGATATACGTTTGTCTTACTGTTTTTCTATATATTGGCAATTCATTTGACATTAAATCTATCAAATCCTTTATCCCATTTATTCAAAAATAGAGAAAACGTGGAGTTGGAATAGACTCACTTAGATATCGGCATACATCTACACATAATATGTATGAAACAAAAGCTAATGGGCTTTACTTTTGCTCAGAAATAGGAAAAATGTTCAGTTTATTTCAAAAAATGCATATTATTCTCAAGTCCAAAACTACATAGCCAATTTAAATGAGCTTCGTAAATGCCATTGTACACAATAGGTTTCCCTGTATTCCCTAGACTATTGCATTTGAATTTGTAGGCTTCCCCGAATCAATTTTTTTCTTGGATGAACTCATGAATTGTACCGCACCATTGATTACAAGGTGCAGATAGTACGTCAGGTCTGGCATACTGAAAAGGAGCTGTGTTGGCCAAAGGAGCGATATAACGGTTGAAATTTGTAGTTTTAAACAAGCTCCATTTGAGAATGCAATAAAGGACTTTTGAAAACACTCGTTCTTCGCACAAGTTCTCTTTTCTAAACTACTTGTCCATAGTCCATGGCGAAAACGTGACTGCACATAGTAGTGGCAGCAATAATAATAATAATATTCCGCTTTGGTTGTATTTATGCTCACATCATATGCCTTGTATGCTACGGGATAAGAGGGGAAGCCAAAGCGAGTGTAGCATTTCCTTTTTTATCTTTTTTAACCAAAATCGTCAAAGGGTATTTCTTGCCGGGTTGGTTTGTCTTCCTAAAAACGCAATGAACCCACACGTGGAAAAGAATATTTCGCTTCTTACGAACATACAGGACCATTTACTTTGGTGGTTGTAGGCGGAGGCAAAGTAAATGTAAATGTTTATAGTGATGGCTTTATTAAAATACTGGATTTTATTCTATTTCAGTAGGAATTTTTTGGATTTGGCAAGAGAAACTAGGACTTGGTACAAGGATTGCAGAAATACAATGAGAAACCTCGAAAAGTTTGGTTTGATACTAACAATTGATGTGTCTCGTCTGAAATTATTCTTTCGGTCTGCTTATTTCGGAAAAAATAATTGGGCAGATTTACTTCGAATATGGGGCAATGTCATACAAATGCGGATACAAATAAATTCTTTTAGCGATAAGAAAGAATACTTCTAATGAGGAAACAGTACCCTCGTTCAAAATAATTATGAGGAAAGATTAATGAAATGAATCGCATTTTTTAAAGGTACTTTGTTTCAAAGTTATTGCTGTCCATAGTGTTCTTCGACAAAGAATATCCGGAGGGTTTACTTACCTACATTTCATATATGAACTCCACAACTAAAGGTCACTTCTTATAAGCTTAATATAGCTTGTCCATATAGTAAACTAATAAAGGATGAGTCTAAAGCTTGTATTTTTGCAAACTTGTACATCCGGTTTGATCATACTTGCTGTCATTAGATGCAATAAAATGCTCAAACGACTCAAAGTAAATCGAACAGTTTCTTTCCAGTTGTTTCCCTGTGTAAGTTACATCAGTCAGTATAATGTAAGTACACGAGTATTACTAATTTGAAAGGAACATCCACCACATTGCAATAAATAATGATAATGATGCATTTTCAACAACGCAAAAAGAACGGCAATCTCAAGAAGCGAAACTGATAAATGGGCTCTAGTTCGAAAAGCATTTTGAGGCTGTTCGTGAGTTTTTGTCATAACATGAGCTATTTACCATAATTTGATGCCAAAAAGGCTTTGAAAAATTGCTATTTAAAGCTTAACATAGTGGGATTCTTTTTCATGAACGGATGTGGGCTGTACGAGAAACAAGATACAGTAGAAGGAATTAGATTTTCAAGTAAAAATTGTGGTCTGTTGCTTTGTGTAAAATTTTCTTTCTGTATAATACGTAACGGTTTCAATAAACGGCACTATTTTGAGAATTCAGTAAAAACTTATGTGAACCAATATGTGGACACATTGCCAATAGAAAACTTGACTGCTCATGCAGCAGCTATAATTTATTTTCAACAGTAGAATATTATTATGTGTGCTTTTGCTCCTCATAAAACTTTGTCTAATAAGAAAAGTCATTCAAAATTTGCTAGTATTGGTTTTTTAACGTGGGTCCGGCACTCATTTCAAATCAAAAACTCCACGTAATCTTGCTTTTAAATAGTTGAGCAAGAAAGGAAGTAATTCTTTACTTCAACAAAACAAATAGGTATCGGCTGTGACAAAGATAATGTTTTGCAAGGTACCCACTGCAGAAGGGCAGAAAGACGTCGACATTTGGGTTTACGGCGCAGATGGAAAGTAAGACAATAGGAGATATGATAAAAAGACGAAAGTCATAAAACTTTACATCCCATACAGATATATACCTACGATTTCCTTTTACAAGGCTTCTGAACTCAACTAGGCACTTGGCATTAACAACATCAGTACATCTAACCAAACTGTTATCATGTCTTTATAAGTTCACCATGTGCATTTCAAGGCATTTTAAATGGAATTGTTAATGCATATTCGTACTTTATTAGAAAATATATATACTGCAAAGGACGCAAGATATTATTAAGCAATCTGTATCTCCTCCAGCGCCATTGTTTAAAGAAATCAAATCACTGGTTCTCAGCAACACTAAAGCTAAAAAGAAGCAAAACAATTTCTTTTGGGTTAAGAAATCGGGAAATAAATACTTCATAACCTTGCAACTTGCATTGTTTCATGTAATACTTGTTATTTACAAAATATTGGTCTTTTATGTCAGTACCGGCAAAAATTTTCTTCTGCTCCTGAAGACTTTTCTCCGAGGGACCTTTTAGAAAAAATAAATAAGCACTTTCAGCAACTGAGCGCGTACATATACTCGAAACGTTGATGATGTGTATTTATGAATTGTGTTCGAAACGTGAGAAATGGATGTATTGTATGTAGGTATCTCATTTCTTCATATCTCGCTGGGGAGACACATGATATATAATTCAAAATCTTTTTTTTTCATCGCCAACCGCTATTGTCTGTGTCATATGATTTTTACGATAGAAAAGTAGTAAAACGGCACGCACAGAAACATATTATACTTAGGCATACATAAATTATTATGTGAATCCTTGCTCATACTAGAAAGAAAATTTTTGAAATTGGAGCCTAGGACAAGTGCTAAAGTATGTAGGTCGAGTTGCAGAAAAGATTACACAGTACACTTTGGTTACGACAAGTGAAAGTTGTTACCGCGAGGAGATATAAAATGTTTTAAAGTACCCATATATCGTGCCTAGTGTTTCGAAATAGAATACCTACATGTTTTTATATTCACAAAAGCAATATAGCAAAAATAGTACAAGTTATGTAGGTATTATATGTACATAAGTCGGTATATGTACATTGTCATTATTTCCTATAAAAGTTTCTTATTACTAGAAGACTTACATTCGCATCTGGAGATCATATCTAGAAGAGCTGGATGAATGAGTAAGTGCAATCTTTCTAAAAAATATTACATTACCTCAAACACATCATGAAATGGAGAGGATGAGGCTATAAAATCTAAGTAATGAATGTGTACATAATATGAGCAATGAGTATGAACTGAATGAATGAACATTTTTATCGAATCGGACAGATTCTTTTTCTTCTTCCGTTTTCTTCTCTCAGTCGGGGTGAAGACAATATTGTGTTAAGTACGTACATATGTCACATTTTGCTACATTCTATACTTATGACAGGTTATATACACCATTTCCTACAAGGCTGTGTCGCAATTTATCCTAGTCGTTTGTACTGCGTTGTTTGATATACAGCCGTACCACCACCAGCGGAAAAACGATATCAAGACTTAGTTAATGTGGTTATTTGATACAAACTGAAGTGGTTATACTGAAGTGGACTATGCGATTCTTATGTAAATGTACTGTTCTTTATATATTTAAGATGAAGCTTCATGAAATTATGAACAGAAAAATGCTGAAATACTACATATCCCATTCATCATTTTCATTCAGCTTTCTTGAAGCATACTTGTGAGATGCAGGACAAACGGCTTAATGTTATCAAGCTTAGCAAGCATATGCTCATACCAGTGTTAACTATTTAATTGTAACAGTGATTGTATATAAACTGAAATGAGGAAAAAGGACGGATCGTATATAAGAATACTAGAAACTTAACAAATATGTGCATGAGGATTGAACTCTGTATATAATATTGTGCTAAATATAATGTTAACGGATTATCCAAGGAACATTAACAATCTGTGTTATAAGACTTTTTCCCAATTTCCCATTATTTTTATTGTTCACGAGCTTTACATAGTCATGGTTGAATTTGAGAAATTTACGCATATGGTTCCAGCAATGGACTTGGACTCGACCCTGAACACGTACAAACGATAGATAGGACGATTTTTTGTAAAATAACTAAAACTGCTGCTAAAATTGCGATGGAGTAGCACGCGCTGTTTTTTATGATAACTCGTCCCAGATCGTAATACATCATACAGAACATTGAACTTTTAGCGGTGGATATACATATCTAGTAAAAACAAGTTTAAAAATCTTAAAGAACAAAACATAATACTTACATTTGTTTTAACAAGAGTATAAGCACACTCCATGGAAGAGTTACTGACTCTATTATATTGCGTCGTTTGATAATGAGTGCAAATAATAAATTTACTACTTTCATTATAGCCATTTGAAAACGAATTGAAAAAATACAACCCAAACCTTTTTGTTATTACAAATGTAATTGTGTATGTTGAGGAATTCTTAATGAAAATAAAAAATAAAAACACTTTTGCTTTGATTATATTTAGTGCAAAATTAGTGCAAAATTTTACTGCTTGAACAAACACATACCGTTTAATCCAAAACAAGAAGTTAATTTCGCACGTTCTTTCAACTTTCCATTTTAATAGTAACTGGCGTAATTTAGAAAGAAAAACAATTCCATTTTAATACTTATCCTATTCCCTTAAATAACAAGGTCGTTCATTTGTTCAGGAACATTTGTAAAATGTTGAAAACCAATTTGTCTCTCAACAAATGCAAACTTGCTTGGAACATTCCAAGCTATATTGAGATTTTACTTGAATCTAAAATTCTGTCTATTATAATGTTTTGTTTCATGATAAGCCAATGTTGAATTGAATAAAATAAACAGTGCTACCGTATTTTCTTTCAATTTAATGCGCTTCGTCACTAAACATGTTTAATATTCGTTTCGCTCATTGCTGTTAGAAATTTTTTACAAATTAATGTATAAAGCTTCTAATAAATTGATAATGACTGACTATTTAAAGAAATGTTGCAAAGAAATGATGGAACCAAAAAAATAAATGAACTTTCCGTGGGAAAGAAGTTTTGCTACAATAAAGAAAATGTACAATGTGCAATACGATCAAAAGGATTTTAGGGTATCGGTTAACATGTTTATTGTGGCCAGCCACATTATGCTATCCAGCACACTTGTCTAGCATAAATATCCATTCTAATAGCTACACAATAACGCAAAGCTTAACACTTTTTCTTCATCCTCCATGTAAAAGTTTCGATTCGATTGTCCCACCCAGACTTATTACCCAGGAAAGTTTTATTAGATATATTCTGCGTACGTGTTGCTTGAACCAAATATAACTGACCAGCGAATTACAAAAAAAAATCGGAAATGCAGTCTAACCAGATGCAAATCCAAATTGTACATCGACTGGATGAAATATGTAGAGACAGCCATCGTCAACTGTGCATTTTCATAAAAAATGTTTGTTCTTGCACTAGAAAAGCGCATTTACTCATATTTTGGTTGTTTTTTACAAAAATTCTAGAAGTTAGTTTATGTCTCGAAGAATTTTGAGAACTAAGTAACTGGAAAACAATAAATCCTCCTTTTTTGTTTCAAATTAAAATTATTGTATCCTCTTTGCTCGTTTATATTTTGTGATAACACAAATTTTGCTTTTCCAGATGCATTAAAATCCGCGGTTTGTAAATTAAGAAGGTTCCACACCCAGCGACTAAAATGTCGAGGAGTTTATCTTGTTCGTGCTATGTATTAATATTTTGTCGTCAATTTTATCATTGCGTACATTTTGTACGTTTTTTGATTTTCAACTTAACGAAATAAGCATTTGAGGTAAAGCTGCACAAGCATGCAGCTTTACAAAAATGCATAATATGCCTAAAGTGCTTTCCCTAAAATGTTTGCATATTCTCCAACTGTATTTTTTTTACTGAAATCGCAGTTTTAATGCGTCGAAAAACTTATCAATATTTGGTATGTGCAAATACAAAAAAGAATTCAGCAATACCATCAACAAATGAGGCTATGGTTATTAACATAAAAACACGTATTCATGCTCAAGTTCATGCTCACGTGCATGCGAAACGTATTCTCAAATAATTGTTATTTTATTTCTTTATATTTATGTATATAATGTAAACATAGTAAAATATAAAGGGGGTACAATGTAAAAATAGTGCACAGTCACGAACGAGTGATAATAGCTACAGATATACAACAAAGTTATGTGTTTTTACAAACCTTTCTTTGGCTTCACGTGACAATTTTGTCACATAGTGAAAATAACACAATTTTAATATCTGCTTTTCGAAGGAAAACAGTGCACACATCCATGAAATGAGGAGGCATGCACTAGAAACAGCAAAGGCAGCAGAAATGAATTAGTTTCTTTGTGTAGAACAGTATTATTTTTTGTATAATTGTAATTGTACGCGACAAGAGCGAGTTGGGTTGTTTATTATGTTTGCATGAAGGGAGGGAAACACAAGATGTTAGGAGAAGACTATGCTTTACGAAATGAATGCATGGCAAAAGAATGGAAATGGATGAGAAGAGGGAGAGAAAAATGCAATCGAGATAACAAAAACCTCTCCTATAACTTCAATGTGTCTGCTTATATGCATTAAAACATTATTTGGTTCTTTCCGCTTTCTCTTTGTCTTGTGCATATATGCATTCACGTATAAAAAGTAAATGAGTGCTGCAGAATAGAATGTCCTTTGGGGAAAATTGGTGATGATTTTTCACACTCAAATTAGGAGCTGTCTCTGTGTACATGCTGGTAAAAAGAGAGAAAAGTGCGTGCTTTAATTATCTTTCCTAATTGTGGAAGAACTCTATAATGTTTCAAAAGAGCAACAGAGAGAAAACGACGTAAAAGTTGAATTGTGGAAGTGTTAAGGAGTCGCGGTAGAAAAAAATGAGCATG
Source organism: Willowsia buskii (assembly GCA_034700685.1). Classification (NCBI taxonomy): domain Eukaryota; kingdom Metazoa; phylum Arthropoda; class Collembola; order Entomobryomorpha; family Entomobryidae; genus Willowsia; species Willowsia buskii. Next base: position 8,911 of record JAQIXW010004634.1, read on the forward strand.
CATCCTAAATGGAGTGTCTATGTGTATTTGGAGGCATGAGGAATAACGTGACTTGGTGAGTGTGAGCACAAGAGTGAAAGCACACTGTACGATCACCACCTCCAGTAGTAAGTAGTCTAGTAAGAGGCATCACACAAAAGTTTTCTCTTAGGAGCTGGTTGGTAAACTTAACAACACTTTCATTTTCTTTGGTCTTCCTAGGAAAGAGGCATGTGATATCATCCAAAAAGAAGTTGAAAACTGTGGCGTTATTATTAGTTTTGCGTTACAATGAAAAGGATCTCAAATTAGGAAAGGGGCATAGACCTCAAAACCATAGCACGTTTTGTATGAGCACAAACTGAAGTCGCTCGCTCATTCTGATTATATGATGAATACTAACATGGACGTATAACCGGATGAAAGCCGTGACTATATGCACATACAGAAAAAGAAGTTGTCTCTTTGCTCTGTATGCATACCGCTTCCACATTTTGACAACTGGAAAATGAAGAGATGGTTTACTGCTTATTTTTCAAGTCAACACTCGTCATGTGTTGGCATGAGAAGAAAACTCTAAATGAAGTCATATGTTTAAGAAAGTTGAACTGAAATTTTCCGTTGTGCAACTTTTTATGCAGCTCATAAAAACACTTTCGGGAATTCATAATTTGAAAAGTGCGTAATAATAGTGATGACGAAGGCGACAGTTGATAATGAATTATCATACGACGTTTTCAACCATTCCAACCTTGATACGTTTATTTTCATTTACTAAAGTACTTTGCTATTTGATCTTCCTTTTATGGAAATTACTTGTGTTTCTCTTTGTAATTATAAGACGGAATATTATGTAAGGGTAGAAATAGGTTTCGTCTTTCTCCGTCATCAATTCACGATGATGATGAATTTTGATTCGATCTGCAAAAACTTTAAGCTCGGCATGACGTACCGTTGTAGGTTGTCTATCACACATATTTACAAACTTTCTTAACAATTTTACATGTATACTCGAAAAATATTTTAATAGTGAAGATGCGCACAGCCCGAATGTGAAACTACGAAGGTCATGATGATTGAGACATCTCGAACAGTTCTTGTTCTAAACATATACGCAACTATCAAAAGATGCTCCCAATTGATAAACGAGTGTGTAGAGACGCGGTCTGTTTACACGATGTAGATTTCATCTTGCAAAGATAAGTTTGTAGGAATACATTTGGCGGTCTTTCTCCGACAGACGACAGAAAAATGAAGAATGTCTCCACTTGAACTACTGATGTTATTCCTAAACAAAACGTTAAATGACATGAAAGAATGAGACACCATCAGCCTTTGTTGCTTTTGGCTCCGGTCCCAATAGTTCGAATCGAACCCAGAAGGCATTGTCATTGTCATAAAGGGAGAAGAAAGAACTTGATTTTAAGCAAAAGTGTATGAACGGAATTCTAAGAAAAACGAAGAAAGCATAAACCAACTCGTGATAGTTTAGGAGGGGATATTTTGTTGGGCTTTGCATCCCCCTAGAGTCTTCTCCATTTTAGTCGTCTACTTTTCCACTTACACATTACTTTGAGTAAGAAATGGAATGTAATGAAAGCTTTAACGGGAAATTGAATCTTGACAAGCGGCAGCAACGGTAGTGCAAGGCCGTTGTGATTTGGTACAGGAAGATGCAATATCAATGCCTCGTCAGATTTTATTATGTATTTAGACAACATGAATGCATGTCGACGTAACAAAAATAAATGTTGAACGTTTCTGTTTGTGGAAGTATCGCTAGTAAACATTTCCTTCATACCAAATGTACAGTGGATAAGATGTATGGCGTATCAAATCAAAACAGCATAATACATCAGGGAATAGCGATTGAAAAAATCTTATGCGTACTTACGCAGCAATATACTGTACTCTGGCGGGGTATGAAATTGATCTGGAGTTTTGGGAAAAAGTATTTTTGCCTTTTTCTAGAATACAATACAATATTAAAAGATGCATTTTTATTTCGGGATTTGACCATATCAATGAACATTTCCCTGTCTGGTTGGTAGTTGGTCTTTTCAGGAGCAGGTCTACTAATGCGTTCCGCAACAAAAATATCCATTTCTAATCTTTCTATAGCGCAGTGCCAAAGGTTTTACTTTGTTGTTCATAGTTTAGAAAGTATAGCAAGCATCAATGTGAGCTGTAAGTACCAACAATATTTTATTAGATATTCTTTTATGTGCAATTTGTGGCAAACTACTGCTTCAAATGATGCCATTTATTATAAATAAGAATGAATATTATTGACTTCAACTTGCTTTTTGCCACACTTTGGATATTCTGCACAAAGTGATGTTTAAAATAGTCAATAATGTATAAGTCGTCGCAGCAGAAAACTTTAGGATTACTTTGATATTACACGCACAAACCAATATCATATAC
>JAQIXW010004635.1:0-11314 GCA_034700685.1 Willowsia buskii
AAATATAGTTACCAAAAAGCGATTTATATTAATTTTAGTGTTTGCTACTGCAACTTTCTTGGAAACGCACATTTTTCTTGATGTGTGTTCCCATTGTAATAACCCACCCATTGAAAACTTTGCTAGTGCCGCTGAATGCTTAAGTAGTGCAAGGTTTTCTGAAAGACGCATTTCTAGTTGATGTATTTTTGATGAATTTGTATTCTTATATTGGCGCAACTAATGAATTATAAATCTAAAAAATAACTCAAAACGATCTGCAAATACCTAAATAATTTGTTCGAATTTTCAGTGTAAATAATGAGATTTTAATTTATAAAATATGCACAACGACAATTGGAAACTTATATAGAAATGCTCTAACCTTTTAAAATATCCTTAAATAGCTTCCGTAAAACTTTCTGCTAGTCTAAAGTCCGAAAATGTACTCCAATAAGTTCATTATACCAATAACCCATAAGCATTTGTTAATTTCATATCCATAGATTCGTATTTGATAAACAAAATATATTGTTTAGATAGAGATCAGACATCCAACCAATTTCGACTTGTTAGAATGCTTATACAAGGAGTATATGTTTGCCAACTATTAAGCCATATCCTGGTTGTCGTCTTTATTATGTATGATCAAAGATGGATAAATATGGACAACATCATGGGTTATGGGATAAATGATCTTTTTTGGCTGTAGTCATTATATTATCGCAAATCAAATTTAGTAAATAATTCAAATAGTTCCAATGTATTTGTCAAAAGTGGACTCTGCTTGTATTTAGTAATCTTACAAGAAAAAGGGATGTCTCGTGTTAAACTTTAGATGTACTTTATTATTTAACCATCGAAAACGGTATTACAGAATCAATTTTCACTAATAAGATCTACTCTGATATAATTTACTGGCATGTTATTACATTTTATCGCTACAATATTACAGTATCTGTAAATTTTGATTTAAAAAGTACACACATCTTTTATTACATAAATTTCCGTTTACGTCTATATTTACTTATGTTATATTATTAAATTTTTACTTTATGCTTTTTATGTTTGTACAAATACTGAATATATTTCGTCAAGCATTAATTAGCATTAACAATGTCGGTTCCTATATTATTACTTATAATTATATTCATAGCTTGTAATATAGATTTAGATAATTATTTCTTAAAGACACAGAATATTTACGAAAGCAACAAAATATTAATCATGAGAGTGTTCGAAAAGTCGGCACATTTAAAGGGAGTAGGCCTCTCAACATAATTAAATGAACAAAATCCCATTTGAAGACTTTTTGTAACTTTCTCGCAAGTACAAAATATATCAGATATTCCTGTAATCAAAGCAATATGCAGAATAATACTCTCAAAAAACAAGGTCAGTGTAGCTAAAAGCTTTATTAAACTATCTTTATTTATATCAAATTTTACAAGGGCATTGTAAGTGATAGATAGATCATGTGTTGTGACTATCATTTAGCTACCAGTTAGCCCAAAATTTTGAATACGATTCTGGAAATTGCACATCAACTGCAGTCTTCTGTACAGTAAAGTATTTACATCAGATATGTACTCTTTAAGCTACTAATCCTCTGAAAGTTCAAAAGATATTACCGAAAACTTAACGAGCACAGAATCAAAAAACTTTCTACCGAAAACGGGTGAATACAAAAGATGAGATGATACAAGAATGTGTTGCAAATAAATACAATCGGCTTTCCACATATTTGCCATAGTTGATACAGACATGGGAACGTTTTACAATTTGCGACACCAGATTTATAAATTCTACATACCTGTAGTAGAGATAAGTATAAGGAAATATAGTATCAGCTATTGCTAAGAAGAATCAAAAAAGCAGAATAAAGTCACAAATTAACAGACATAATCAATTTTGATGAAAACACTGAAAGACGCAGCTAAAGTAAATACAGAGCAAATATTAAGCAATCTACTAGCGCCCACTTTTAATACTGTTCATGAAATCCCTTTTTACATATCGAATTGAAAAACATTAGTCACGAAAGTGATCCATTTTTAGTTTTCACGTGAGTGTAGTAATCATCATTAGTAAAAAACCAATCCAATATAACTAATTACGGCATTTTAATAATCCGGTGGTAGTTAATAGCATACAAAGCCACAAGCGATAGATAGTTATATGATTTGGTTACTCAACATACACTTTATTGGTATATACATATTTAAAAATTGATGCCATAATCAAGTTACACGTGCCAAAAAGTTACGAACTACCTAAAATACCATTACTAAAATAAATACAAAGCAAACAACGCATTTACTTCCAGGAAAAGTGGCAGAATATGATAGTTTAGATTATACTTCCGTCATGTGAAAGTAATATAACACCGCTAGACAGCAAATAAATTCATTTCCACAACAAATAAAATAATTTTCCATTCTTCTAGCGTAAGCTTTTGTGCATTTGGAAACGGACTATATAAAAATATAATGAACTGAAATGTTTCACAATTTCTGTCATATCCACAAATTCTGGCTTTGTCTAGAATCTATTAAAAAGTTACTGGAGCTTGCAGTCATTACCTTACTTCACTGCAAGAAATTCTTTGTTCTACTTCATCACCATTTAAAAAACAACCAAACATGCAAATAATTGTTCTGTATATTACTTTCGCGTTTTATTTACTAATTAGTTTTACAGTGAATTGCAAGTCACCTTTCATTTTCTATAATGTTAAAAGTGCGCACAATAAAAGCTTTACAGAACTACGGGATCCCACAAATCTGCATGATAATATTATTGGAAATTTAATACACCGTTATTATTTGGACTCCATTGCTGCAAAAGATTCACTGACAATTACAAATCTTCATGAACTTCTAAATCCTCTTGGTGATAATCATTGTTTACTTGTTCTAAATAATTTTCGCTCGTTACACTTTGCAAATTTAGCAACTCATCCAATCATTCTAAGAAGCATAACACCAGCACTCGGTGTATTTTGTATTGACTCTAGTACACCACCATGCCCATTACATAGACGATTCTCAATTGTGTGGACGCCAAACCAAATCTTGGCTAAAAACGGCACTTTTGCTGGGGCGCATTGTCAAGTTTCCTCTTTATTCGAAGGAGTTCATTTAGTAAATACCCCAAAAACATTTGTTTCAACTTATTGTAGTACATTGTCTATGCAAAAGTTTATTATGCGTTCAAAACCTTGGAACTGCATCGCAAATGTAAACCTATTTACTCCAAAATATTTGTGGGAATCCCAGTCACCTGCACCAGGTTATCCGTCCTTATTTGAGACGACCCCAACATCCTTGCCAATTTACATCTTTGTTGATAGAGCAAAACTAAATTACCACAGGTATAGACAATTTCTTCAGGTTATGGTTCAAGCATCTAAGACAACAGAAAACTATATATTTATGAGCGCAATTATAAATTATAAACGGAAAAGAATTCCAAACCGTATTACTGATAAACATGCGCGAATTAGTAAACTTGCCATTTTAAAATTCAATATTAATTTTGAAGCCCCGCGTGAGATTATGATACAAATGCAATTTATAAAAAATAATTTACATTTGACTTTAAAGCGAATATCGTATCCAACCGGTGAACAGTTCAAATGGAGACAAGTAAACGAGAACAATGAACAAACGCTTGAAGGAGCATTGGCAAATTGTACCAATCCATTTCTAAATAGCAGACATTTAACTATACCCAAAATACACGACAATTCAAAATTATTGTTCTTAGCACATGCGAGTGTATTACAAGCAGTTATGCTAAACTATACGTACGTTGTGCTGAGCAAAGGCACGTGTACAAATGGAAAAATGCTACAATTATCTTCGTACGATAACACTGTTTGGCCTGAATGGAAAATTCAAGTTTATGCGGGAAAAAGAGCAGCAAGTAAATATGCTTTATCGTACCCAAATAAACTGCAAACTCTTAGATTTGTAAGCTGTGGCGTGCCAAAAGATATTAGCCATTTTCCATTCGAAGAATTTGTAAATGTTTACGACGGGTACATTTGGAGCTGCCTCGTTGGATTTTCGGTTGTCGTTGCTTTGTATATAACTTTATTTCTTACAAAATCGAATAACAAAAATAACACAATCGCAAATAAACTAATCACAGAGTTTTCAACCCAGCTGTTATCCATGTTTAAAGTTTTTGTAGAGCAAGGAGACCCCATGATAGAATCTGTGATTTCAAACAGTCGTCTTAAATTTCTAACAGCCGCAGTTCTCTTGGTTGGCGTCGTAATCAGCAATGCTTACAAAAACAATAACGTTTACAAAATGGTCCAGCCCAGAAAATATATACCATTCAAAACAATTTCTGATTTGAAAAACTCTAGCTTCACAATATACAGTAAATACAACCATCCAAGTAAAAACTTTATTTACTGCTACTTACACCGATATTTTTATGAAAGTCAAGAAGATGCAATGTGTCGCGCAATATTGGAAGCAGACGAGTATATGAAACTTGGCTCAAAAGAATTATCTCTAAAATCAATGTACAAGTTTGAACCCCACGTGATAGCCGCACCCACTAAAGATGCTTTATTTTCAATTATTATGTCAACAGAAATATATGAATCGCAATATAATGCACATTATTCTTGGAGTGGTGGCAATAAAGACTCTGCAGGCCTGTGGTTTTCTTTACGAAGGTTAATGTCCCAGACTTCAGTTCATCGTGAAGTTTATAAAAGTTTTATTAATATTTTGCAGGAAGTTCGAGTCCCTAAAATGTTCGAAATTTTAAAAATGAAGAATCTGCAAGCATTTACAAATACAATGATAAAAACTTTTATGAAAAGTCAAGAAGATATTCTAAATTTGGAACTAAAAGGATGCCAGCAAGTGGCTGTTATAGCGCCTGAGTATGTCTGCAGAAGATATGCTAGGACGCTTAAAAACTATAATAGCAATTTTCAGGTAGATATTGGCGAGGAAGAATATGGAGCATTAAATACTGGCATAAACCTGAATGGAATTGTTCCGTCGTTTGTGCGTATAAGACTAAAGTATATGAAAGAATCAGGAATATGGAACTGGTGGATAAAGTTTGTTGGGGGAAATCCTGTACCTTCGGGAATAGTCCCTTTAGTAGCACCAACAATGAGCGGAAATATCATTGTAATATTTGCCATTTTGGGAGCTGGTATTGCCTTTGCAATTTTCATTTTCCTCGTGGAAGTGAGGCAGACAGTTTGGAGGAGAGTGAAATGTGTTGGTTGTTCCTTTAGTATTTCATTTTTTTCTAGGACATTGCGAGTAAGCAGGCTATAATATTTTTCAAATGATGTTCTTTTTTTTACTAAAATAGACGATTATATTTAAACAAATAGACTTTGTTAGAATTAATAAACTTTAGCCTAACGAAAGTAAGTTAAAATTGATATATTTAAATAAACTATCATTACATTTCGTCCGAAATCCGACTGCATTATTCTAGATATTATGACTTTATGCGATATATACGCATCTTAACTTATGACATGATATATTGTGGGTCATAAAGCCATGATTAAATCTACTTCACTACTTGTAATATTATAAATAAAATAAAAAATATTTCATAAAGCTAAAATCTCTACTGACACGTTTGACTTATTAACCACCCACGCCATGTCCATGAAAGGGAGCTTAAATACCAAAGAAACTGTAAACTAAACTTTCACGTGCACAATTAAATTATTATTGACTCCGACTAAATACTGTAAAACATTATGGTTATAATTATTTCAATGGTAACGATTCCATCAATATAAACTGCCGCTATGTACTAATGTGGTATCAAGAAATAAAATATTGACTTACTAAATCAATAATTTAATACAACTGAATTAATTCAACGTTAGAGATGGAACTTTGTAAGTTTTAAAATTTTAGCAAAACGACAAAAAGATCTAATCTAGATTAGACTGACTTTAGCTGTATTTACACGGAACCAGTATGTTTGAAAATTATTATCTGATATAAGCCTAATTTGCACATTACCTGAAACTATTCCGGGGTTTTATGCGCCTGATATAAATTTTCTTTCCCTACAAATTTTTCACTTCTTGTCTTTTAGTCTATTCAACTTCTTTTATTTTTTTGTTCAAACTCTGGGACAAATTGGACTCTCGAGTTTCAACGCTGAAAAAGAACTCTGTTGTAGCTTCCTAATAAATTGCAAAATGGTTGAATTTATAAGAGTTTTCAACACAAACAATAAGCTTCAAGGTGACTACCGCTCAGTTTGGCTTGAATGGTATGCACTTAAGAATACAAACAAGTTTTCAAATATTGTTCTTCGACCCATGAAAAGCAATAAAAAGAGAGACTTCTTAAAAGCCTTTATTCTCACCATCACCTTTCTGACTGTAGTACTTCAAGCGCTTTTCTATATGAATAGTATTGAGGACCCAGGCGTTAGAGCACTTAGTTGGCTAACAATCGCAACTTTAGGTTCAATTACCACATTCTTTTACTTCCTTAAACTAAAAGCAAGTGAGGTAGCAAACTTTATAAACGCTTTAATTAATTTTGATCGGAGACATGGGAAAAAACTTAAGAAAGCTAAACAAGATCCAGTTTCGGAAATGATTCACATTTATTTTGCCAAATTAAACCTCCTTACACGAGCAACTATTCCGTTCTGTTTTGTGTTCGGGCTTCACTGGCAAAATCCATGGAGCCGTCACTCGCTGGGTGTTGGTTGATTCCTAAAGTCAATATGAATGTAATTGATGTCAAGTCTCTATTTTTATGGGTTTTGCAAACTGGAATTAAAATATTAGTTTTCGTTATGAACACTTGTGCCTGGGGAATCGGAATAGTTCCTGCGACATTGTGTATGGGAGGAATTGCAAATTTGTCTGCTGCTATACTTGTTGATAATTTAAAAATGTAAGGAAAATTCTAATTCTATAAATTTGTTTCATTAGAAACGATTTATTTATCTATTTTATTTTTTTCAGGTTTGGAAACCATTTCGTTGGATTTGCACCTACTTTTGTTTACATTCGGGCATTAATATTTAGAGAAGTACAGTAGCTGACAGGGATGTTAAATGAGTTTCAGAAAGGATATTTGATGGGAACTATGTATTCTGTTACAATAAGCATTTTGTCATTTGTCATTTAGTTTTGTCATTCTCGTCAAAACCAAGAATCTAGATACAATATTTCTCTATACGTTGTTACTCACAATAATTGATTGTCTTTTAGTTAATCTGGTTCTTCTTGGGGGAATGTCAAAGGTTAACGTTAAGTCTGCTAGTTTAATTCAAAAGGTGAAATATAGAGTAAATCATAAAGTTAAAAGGAGCGAACGAATTTGGGAAATGAAGTTTATAAGTCATGTGCTCCTCTGAAGATTATGATTTGCTCGACCAACTTTGTAGACCAGCTCACTCCATTGAATATTACACAGTTTTGTATGAGCTTAAGCGTAAATATATTGCTTCTTGATTAAGAAAAATTTGTAGTATTAGGAACATAATTAAACTATATATCATTTGTGAAAATACAATTTTAGATAACAGTAAATATTTAAATTGTAATAAATGCATCTGGTGTTACTTCCCATAACTTTAAAAATCAAAATACTAATGCTTGCCATAATAATTTCTATTTGTGGAAAATAAACATGAAGTACCTATCAATAAATATATTCAGGCGATGGTTAGATGAGTGGTAGGTTTTTATTTCCAACTTTTTAAATGCGTATTATTTCATGTCTTTCTGAATAAATGGTTTTAGTTTTGATGAATGATATCCACTTCTTGAAAAACCTAGGCTTGCAAAATGGTATGGTAATGGTAGCATGGCAGGCATTACAAAAACATTTCTCCGTAGCACGAAAACTTATGTATATAATTCGGAAGAACTTCTTTTCTTGCCTTTGTATTTCATGACATATTACTCGTTTCTTCTGAAAAGATTTCACGGCTCGACTCTTTCTTCACAATTTGTCTCAGAAAATCCTCAGTATTTAGGTAGGTACGCTTTTTGGGTTCAGACTTGTTTACACAATGATTTCTCTAGAAAATATTATGCTTATCCTTTGAATTCTCCACGGAATGGCCTTCTCTTTTGATGATTTGTTTCCCTATTTGTAGCTGTAATATATTCACCTGTTACAAGAAAGCATTTTCAATTCCAACTAAGACTCGCTTCCTATCTCTTATGCTTTATAGATGATGAGAATTTTTTTATAGAGCATGATAAGTCGACGAAGGAATTTTAAAGCTCGAGTATGGAGTGGGATATGCCACGGTACACAATAAGTGGTGATGTTTGCGTGATATTTCCCTTTCTCGCTGGGTATAAAATTTACACTGTAAATGATAATGCCCAAACCTGCAACTCAACTTGTTTGCCAAAGCAACACGTCCGTTATGCGACTCGCTAATATTTTTATTTCGTTTCTACTTTACACACATATCATTACATAATATTTAGTTGGTTCCATGAAGAGCAGGAAAACATATTCAACTAAACCGTGTAAAATCACAAGGGACCAGATACTGTAAGCTTTTCCTATTTTTATCAAAATATTACATGATTTTTTGAAAATCCCTATTGTGACTTCATTGATGATGGTCTCACTTTTAAACTACTGACGTTACAATCATTGATGTTTTTGGAAGCTTCCTCCGGTATCACTTGTGCTCATAGGGGACGAGGCAGCTACCCTCTAAGATTGACAATGAACACCATAATTTATTCATTTATTCATTCATTCACTCATTCGATTTATTGCAGATACGAGTCATTAAAAACAAAATGACAAACATACTGCTAAAACTAATAACGTAATCACAAAACTCATAAAGTACGTCAATCTTTTCATCTTTCTACTTCAAATTGTGAAAGGAAAATCAGAGTTATATTTTAGAATGTGAATTGCCCGTTCTAATAAATAGAGTATATTTTACAAAGTAATATACCATAAACATACGCGTTTTCCCATAACTACAACTACGAATAAGGTAATATCCGATATTTCTCAGTCCCCTCCAAATAATGTTTTTCATCTCCACCAATAAAATAAGTAATGCAAAAGCAATTCCAACTCCCAAAATGACAAAAATTACGATGATATTGCCTCTCATGGATGGTGCTACTAAAGGAACGATCCTCTCCGTTTCAAAATTCACACCAGCTACCTTCATCCACCAGTCCCAAATTCCAGATTCTTTCATGTAATTAAGTCTTACACGCACAAACGACGGAACAATTCCTTCCAGATTAATACCAGTATTCATAGCTCCATATTCTTCCTCACCAATATCCACCTGAAAATTACTATTGTAATTTTGAAGCGTCTTAGCATACCTCCTGCAGACATACTCAGGTGCTATTACAGCCACTTGCTGGCATCTTTTTAGTTCCGATATTAAAATATCTTCTTGACGCTCCACAAAGTATTTAATGATTGTGTTTTGAAACGTAAGTATATTTGGATTTCTCAAAACTTTGAATCCTTGTAGCATCCGAAGACCTTCAAGAATATTAGTAAAGCTTTTAAAAACATCAAAATGAGTTGACGTTTGTAGCATTAACTTTTCCAGTGAAAACCACTGGCTCCTAGATTCTTCATTCTCATACTGCCAACTATTTAGTACATTCAATTGCCGAATATATATTTCTGTTTCAATGATTATTAAACTCTTTTGAGTGAGTACAACATGCGGTTCAACGTTATACAGTGACTCCAGAGATATTTCTCTTGAGCGAACTTGCTTGTACTCCGTAGGACTCATGAAGGAGCGACACATTCTATGTTCTCGTTTCTCATAAAAAATTCTTAATAAATAGCAATAAATAAAGTTTTTACTTGGCGGGTTATATCTACTGTAAATTGTAAAGCTGGAGTTTTTCAGATCAGAAATTGTTTTGAATGGAATATATTCTCTTGGCTGGACCATTTTGTAAACATTATTGTTTTTGTAAGCATTGCTGATTACGACGCCAACTAAGAGAACTGCTGCAATAAGAAACTTGAGACGGTTGTTTGTAATCACTGAATTGGGCATGGGATCGCCCTGCTCTACTAATACTTTAAACATTGACAACAAGTGAGTTGATAAATCGGTGACTAAATTATGTTTGATTTTATCAACCGATTTTTTAAGAAAAAAAGTTACGCACAGAGCCACAATCACAGCAGATCCACCAAGAAAGCTCCAAATGTACCGATCATAAACATTGACAAATTCTTCGAAAGGAAAATGACTGATGTCTTTTGGCACACCACAACTCACAAATCTTAAAGTCTGCTGTTTGTTCAGATACGACAGGTCATACTGACTTGCTGAGTTATTCCCAGCATATATTTCAATTTTCCATGTAGCTCCACCATTAAAATTGTAATAGTCGTCGTACGAAGATAACGTTGTGAGTCGTCCATTTGTACAAATTCCTTTGCTTGTCACATCAAAGGAGTAGTTGAGCATGATTGCTTGCAATACACTCGCATGTGCTAAGAACAGTAACTTTGAGCTGTCATGTATTCTGGGAATAGTCAAATGTCTTGCATTATGAAAAATATAATTGCAATTTGCTAACGCAACATCAAGAGACTTTGCATCGCTATCGCTTACAGTCCGCCAGCGATAGATTTCATCCCTCGGGTTCAATATTTGCTTTAACGTTGTATGCAAATTGGTTTTCATAATTTGTATTGGTACTATAAACTCTCTTGGAGAATTTATGTATAAGTGTATATTTAAGTTCCAAATGACAAGTTTTCGGATGTAAGCTTTCAGATCTACTAACCGGTTTGAAATAATTTCCGGTGGAATATTTATAATTGCTGTCATAAATATATGATTTTCTGTTGCGAAGCTGTCTCAAATATATTACTACGGAAACGTAGATATTTCTTTTGCTGCCATTCCATATGTCGTGTATGAACAAAGATATAAATTGGTAAAGACGTTGGAGTTATTAAAAATAACCACGGATAGCGCGGAACATATAAGTCGTTTTCCCACAAATATTTTGGAGCAAATAAATTAACTTCTGCAATGCAGTTCCAGGGTTTGGAAAGCATGATAAACCTTTTCATGGACAATGTGACACAATAACATTCCCATTTTCTCCACCAATAGTCATATGTACGAACTCCTTCGAGTAGAGATGAAAAATGACGATGGAATCCAGCAAAGGTTACGTTTTTGGTTAACATTTTATTTGGGGTCCATGCAAATTCGACACGTCTTTCTGAAGGACATGACAGTTTACCAGGGTACCTGCAACGCATGCCCAGAGATTGTGTTAGGCTTCTGACTATTATAGGATGGGTTACTGAAT
>JAQIXW010004636.1:0-11313 GCA_034700685.1 Willowsia buskii
TATCCTTCCCCTGTTGATCGCCATAATCATTTTAAAGAAAATGTATTTAATTTCCAATTTATTGCAAATATATCATTCAAGAAAAATGCTATTCAAAGAATATAAATGTATCATGCTTGCGTATGTAATAGTGTGTGTATTTAACTTCTGTTTTAGCATGCAACCTTTTACAAGGGAACTTTTCATGTCCCGGAAAGTCGGATTCACAAACATTTCATTTATAAATTTAATATGGTGATTGATAATGTGAGGTACAGTTGAAATGCTTGGAAAAGTTTTATGAAACGAAAATAATTAGTTGAAACAGACAGTTTCGACAGTAATTGTTGTGCACAAACATTTTCCAACGAGGGAATTAAACTATCATGTGAGCATAAGCATAATCAGTAGTAGTATTTATTATCTTGAGGTATCATTAAACTTTAAAATTATAGTGTAGTTAATAATGTAATAATAGATAGTGTGGATCATTTTTTATGTATTCAGATTGTATAGGAAGTCCATAGTCCTGCCCATTAAAAGAACGAGGTAGTCAGTATAAAGCACATAACATTTCATTCGAGCATCTCAAATTTTCTGTTGTTATGATTCCACAGTAAATACAATTCAAACATGCTGAGCAACCGATTTTTTATAGTTTTCGGTTTCTTCACCAAACTAGGGGAAAGTTGTGGATGCTGGTTGTTCCATCTTGATCCGAAAACGCAGTTATTTTCTTTTGACGCTAGAAATGAGCAAAAACTTCATCGTAACTATTACAGCAACATAATTTGGGCTCTGGCTTCACTCGATTTGGGGATAAAACATTATTTAAACAAAGACAATGACAGGTTCATAAAAACGTCACTCTTCTGAATTGGAGGTGTATCAGTAATGAACTGCTTTTCAGTAGCTCGCTGGTATTCACATGATTTTGTAATGTCAGTGAATGGGTTGATACAGTACTTGAGGAAATGTTGAAATTATTTTGGTTTCTTGAGAGGTTTCATCAAAGCAGGTAGAGATGCATCCCAAATTATTGAGATTTGTTGTCCACGTGAGATGCCTTAAGAGATCATGAGAACATATCTTAAGTACGGTAGGTAATGGCAGCGTCTTACGAAGTTCCTATCGTGCTTTAGAAAGTTAAAGTCAAGTAATTTAATATACAAGTTTCCTTTTCTTTGTTTTTAAATAGGAAAGCTTCGTGTTCGTGAAATACTCATACAAAACATATAAAAGATTTAATGAAAATTCAATTAAATTCGGAGAAAATTAGAGAAATTTTGCTATGACAGATGAAAATATCCATTGATGTTTTGAGGTAATTTGATAAAATTTGTTTGCTTGTAGGAAACCAATGCAATGAGTTTCCCAGTCTGATAAGGTTTGTTTTTTGGAAGCATATTTCTAAAGAATTTTAATTTGGTGCTCAAATATAGCTATGTGATGAAGTATTTTATTCCAAAACTTATCATCATTGAAATGAAGAAAGTGTAGATAGATATCAGATGTGTGCTTATACCTTGAAAGCATACACTTTCCATAAACTTAAAACAGACTATAAATGTTATTTGATGGTATAAAATGTACGTATTCATTTTCTCTGGACGCGAAAACAAAACAGGATGTACTATATGGATTTATTGATGAAAAATATTTTTAAGATAACTAATCACTTTCGAGTAGTCAGAAAAATATGTTGTTTTTAGTATAATAACGTCTTATGCCAAGTAAATCTACGTACAATCACATACCTCGTCCACACTGTGTTTGTTCTATCAGCCAAAGCGGTTATGTATTTTAATCTGCTGATAACTGACGCAAAAATTGTATAACATATCATATGTGCATAATATAAAATCATGTGATCAAAAAATTAAGAAGTCCATGTTAGTGACTGATCATGCTAATAGAAGCCGTGTAAACTTTAAAATTTCAAAGGTTTTGAGAAATCTTCGGAACCGTATGCATAGACTTACTTCGATAATCAATACAAAGTTGATATTCAAGACTAGCCTGTAAACGTTAAAATACATATAAAATATAAATTTTTATTTTACTTACAAAAGAGCAGACCACAAATGGTATTTGGGCTTTGAACACAGACGTATTCTCCTTCTGTAGAGTCGAAAACAAAAACCGGATGTGCTGTATGGATTTATTGATTTGGAAAATAAATTTTCAGGATAGCATTTTGTTTTTAGTAGTCAGAAAAATGATTTGCTCAAGACGAAAATTTTTTATGCCAAGTGAGGCTATCGCACATCTTGCCCACACTGTGTGCATTGAATTATTTCGAAACAGTTAAATTTTTTCACTGCTCACAACTGACACAAACAAAATTATCTTACATTAGAGGTTAGCTTAATATTTATTAAAACAAGTGGGTAAAAAGTCAAAGATACTAATTGTGAATGATTTTTAATAGAATCCATCTGAAGTTTCTGCTCTTAACTTTAAAAAAAGTTTCATTGAAATTCGTGGACATAACATTGACAACACACTTTCCTGGTCGAATGAGAACGGGAGTGACTGAAATAAACGAAATACTCAAGTTTAAATACCTATCCTGAAAAGAGCTCAGTTTCACAATACTATCGGTGATTTAACTTTCCACAACTTTTTTTCGTGTAATCTCCGATTTTAATTATCCAGAATAAACACTTTGACTTTTATGGAAATTCTGCATGAGTGAAATTTGATTTTAAGCGCATTACACATAGACTCTGCCAGAAGTTCAAGAAATTATAAAAGGTTCATAATAATTGTATATTAAAATTGATCCTGGTTTCCAATATCAGAATACCTGCGCCAGACCTTATCTTATTTAATATGTAGAGACATGTTCGAAAGGAATAGGCGTACATTCTAAATATTCAAAACCAAGAATTGTGAATATAAACCATTCGCTAGTCGTTCCTCGTAACACCAAACTGCACCATCGTACGTGCTAGTAGTAAACTATACGACCTATGTCAATATGAGTGGTTTCGGAAAGTTACGGAAAGTCTTCTACAAATTCTCGACTCTGGAACCGAAAACTTTGACATGTTTTTTACAGATTTTTCATTCCAAAATTGTGCATTCAGTTTCAAAAAATCTCGAAGTGTGTTTCTCAATAGATATCCAAGACAGATTGACTATAAATATCCTGTTAAATTTCATCACCCCAACCACCTAGTAATTGTCAATCCGGAAACCGCTGCGTATCACTACTTTATGGCAAACCCAAACAGTCTTGCTATTTTTCCATTTTTTAAAAGATGGCGAAATCCTGAAGCTGTGAATGTGGAATCATGGTTTAATTCCAGATGGAGGAACTACCCTGCAGTGAAAATTACATTGATTGCAGACAACATAAAAAATCATCCACAAGTGCACTACTCGTTTATATGTAATGGCTACTGCCTCAGATATCAGAGTCACGGAGAGATAACATCTGATTTTATGAAATCTTTGCGTCACCCATTCAAACTTCATAAACGATTATTTCGTAACGGAAATCAAAGAAAAATTGATGTGAGCGTAAACGCATACGTCGAAGGAGATATGGAAAAAATATGTTCTCGTGTATTTTCTGCGGGTTATCGGTATTGCAACGGCCCATTAATGGCGTCCATGAAATTACTACAGCTTCACAATTTTTCAATTGACACAAACTCGTGGCTATACATGATCACAAATGGTACTAATAACATGTTTGACAACTCGGTATGGGGACAATTTCTTACCATTGACTGGATGTATACTGATTACAACAAATTTTGGTACTGGAAGCTGGTGGGATTTAGCTTTTCGAGAGCGTTGAAAATAACTATCGCCTACTGCAAAGTGAACTCAAAAATTGATGACCAGCCATTCATTATTTTGCTACATGGATTGATCCATTTAGTCTCGAGATCTGGATCATTACAACGTCGTTATTTGGAATACTTTTAATTATCCAAAAACGCGTCAAATTGGCTCAGACCTTACTATCAAGTAAACACTTTGAAGACTTCAAAAAAGGAAGGTTGGAACTCTCGAAGTTCATCAACCCTACAACGCTAATATGCTTGACATTCATTGATGTGCTGTGGTTGTTCATTTCTCAGTTTTATGGGAACGAGATATTGAGCATTTTGGCTGTTCCAGATCCTCCGAAAGTTTACCAAACGGTTTGGAAAATGTTGGAAATGGGGTACAAGATTTTATGGTATTCTGGGCACCTCCATCCATGGATTCGTTTTCACCATAACTTTCAAAGGCGAGGAATGCTTAGCACTTTAAACTCAAGTTTTCTACTTCACTATGCGACTACAAATTTTGAGGTCGCTAGATATATGTCTGGAAACTGTGCGGTACCAGCAGATATGGAGGAGATGGCGCAATTACCGATTATCAAGAACGTTCTTCGCAATGATCTGGGTTATGAAGGAGCGGACTGCTACGGACTACCGGAAGTATTTGAAGTGAATTGGAGATTTTTGGAAATGTACACCGTGAACAGATTTTGGCTTCTGCAAAGCTATTCGCGAATCGTGCAAAGTGGTTTGATAGGTAAATGGGTTTATTGGTCTCAGTTGTCCGCGCAATTTCAATTCAACTTCGAATTTAAAGCTGGTAATTCAAGCATTGCCGTTGAAACAGGGGACAAAATTGACCTTGGGAAAATACTACCTATTGTTTTGGTGGTAACGTTAGCATTTACTATAGGAGTGGTCTTCATATTAGCAGAACAATTTGTTTTTCATTTCATGACTATAAAAACTTCGGACACAACTCAGAAACAGGTAAAATATATCAATCGATCATCGACTTTCGTTGAAGAAACAATTAGTGAAGCTGAAATCGCAAAAAAAGCCGCCGGCCAACTGTAAAGGGACGAAGCATGAGGAATCTTAAACTCCTTGTAATTTACCATCTGCTTCAGATACTCTAGAAAGTGATTGCAATGAAATGAAAAACTTGCCACAAAGGGGTACGCCTGGAGTACAGGAAAAGCTTAGGCCGAATTATTGCGAAAGATCTCAAGAAACAATATCAAGTAATTTTAAATTCACAAAGGATATACTAGTGGTCCCAAAACTAGTTTTGGTCAGACATATGGGAAATAAAATTTCACATAAGCAATAGGATAAATGCGAACGGTACACTGATTAACTTTATGAATATTTATATTTTCTGATGATCTTGATATGATTGATTCTAAAGAAGATGATAAATTTTGTCACTGTATTAATTTTTAGGTTTAAGTGAAATTTCTGAATGTTAAGAGGAAATCTCATCTCTTGATATTCCAAACATTGTAGAGGAAACGACAGCAAGAAATTCACTGCTTAAGAGCAATAGGATTAGTGTAGTCACTGTCCAGTTTCGTCAACATACACATATACGAAATATAATTAAATCTGTAATCAGCCACGTAGCCAGGAGGGCGCCAGAGGGTTTTTGGAACCCGGACCGAGACAGTCAGGGCCGGGCCGGAGTTTCTAAGGCTATGAGAAATCTTTCAATATATCTTGGTAAAAATGTAGTCTGGAAGCCTAATCAGTATTTAACCCATTTATTCCCACATAGATTGTATTACAATATCACTCTCAGTGATCTACTTATATTGACAGGTCCCAAAACACGATTTTGTGTGGCAAAAATTCTGTGAGACATTCCACAATTTGTATAATGATAAAATTTATGTGCCAAAGTAATCGGTATACAATATTTTAAACATATGTAGCAAAGAAAAGCGCCTTGAAACTGCAAATATAAAATGTATTCATTCATGCAAGTGCCTTAATAACCAAAAGCAAGTATAGACTTTGTTAAGTTTGTTTTAATCATACAACTCTTACAAAATATCCTGTAATTTTTATTAATCATCCTTTAGCTCTTACTAAACATCCTTTAACTCTTATAAAACATCCTTTAACTCTTACAAAATATCCTATAACTCTTACAAAATATCCAATAACCCTTACAAATAATCCTATAACCCTTACAAAATATCCGATAAACCTTACAGAACTTTCTTTAAAATATCAATATTTCCAACAAATCTTTCAAAGTTACCAAAATTTCCAACAAATCAAGTCATTCAAATTTCGGCAAATTACTTTCGTATACTGAAAGCTTCCGTAAGGTAAGCTCAACATGAAGGTTTAAACTGGCATTTACAACGTATCGTTTGCCGAGCAAATATGAAAATTTTTAAGCTAGCAAATCTTCATGTGTTTGAAAGGTTTGTACGTAAAATTGTTCCCAGAGATGTGCTTTTCAAATTTATAAAACATTTGATTAATTTGTATTGACTCACCAATCGACAATTTAATAAAGACATTGAACTTATTACAAATTTTATGCGACGTTAACTTCCCATTCGTGATAAACCAAACTACATTAGAATTTTTTTAAATGGGAATAAATTCGTTCTCTTGAAACTGAATTTTAAAAATATTCCCATATTTTGTATGCCCGATTTACGGCGGGCCAAGTTTTCATATCCTTTATTTTACTTTATGAACTTTATAAAAGTTCATATTTATGGAAAATCTATTTTTAGAGCCAGATTTTGCAGCCAGCTTTTGTAGTGTGAACCCGGGCCGGGCCACCCTACGCTACGTGGCTGTCTGTAATTTACTATAAAATTATATTAATACTAAAGTCTGATCAGCAATATACAATTAAAATTAGCGACATTTCTCCGTAATGAATCTCGAAACCAAGACAGTGAACCTGAAAAGGCCGTTGAGGTGATGACAACATTAGGTTTTGATAATTGATCTAAATATTGTGATACTGACATGTTATGTTAATTTATGTGTCCGACAAATCTCTGAATTTTATTTATTTATGATTTTGCTGCATTTTCAGAGTACTATAACTTTTGACTATTATCCGTAATTTGTCGAATGCATGAAATAGCGTAGATTCTAATAAAAGATATGCAATCATAAGTCTGTTTGAAGGTTTAAGTAGAATGAAATATGGGCTGTAAAAATTTTTATTTGGTAATTCGATGATAAAAGCGCATTTTATATGAAACTCCTTCAATTTTAGCAGGAGCTATTTCTTAGGGTTAAGCTATTGTTAACAACCTAATTAGTATCATTTGCAGGTGAAGCATGCAAGTTTATAAGAAAGATTAATTAGAAGAAGAATGTAATTAACAATATTATTCACAAGCAAACTTGAAGCGTTTTGGTTAAAAAGCTTATTGACTTATGTGCCTGGTTCCACAGTGATACAAATTAGAGATGCTACATTCCAAGCATTCAGAGAATATTGCTTAATGACCAAGCAATATTTTTCCTTCGGATTTTTAGTGCTACCGTGAGATTTTATGTTTTACGACTCAGCACTTGTGCAATAACCGAACTCCTCTCCCTCAAAACGTATACAAAACTTAGCAACAAATTCACACGGTGTTTCATTTCGTTAGAAGGAAAAAACTGACTGGTAGACTGAGATTCTGATTAAGTATTTCATACTTCATCCTTAAATTTTTTTCCCATCTCTAAAGTCGTTATCGCTTGTGTTTGAACTGTTTGTTAAAAAATAATTTAATCTTTGTGAAAAAATAAACGTGCCATCTGAACGCCATTAGTGTAACGTTTGCTACAAAACATTTTCAAGAAAATACTATTTAGACATGCACACACAACTACATACAGGAGTGAGACAGAGACCGTACAAGTGTGACGTCTGCCAAAGTAGTCATTTAATTACTCACAAGCGAAAACATACTGGGGAAAAACGATACGTCTGTCACGTTTGCTTATGTCCTTCAGTAACTCAAGTTCTCTGAAACGACATGAATTGGTGCACACAGGAACAAAATCTTTCAAGTGTTACATCTGTGATAGGAGATTTGTTCATAAACGTAGTTTGATAAGGCACTCGATAGTGCATACAAAAGAGAAACCTTATTCATGCGAAGAATGTCATGTATCGTTTGCGCAAAAATGGGGTCTGAAACGCCACAAGGAAACATATCATAAAACGGATCCATTATCCGCTGATTCCCTACGACATCACAATCTGATTCAAACGGGTAGGTATAAACGGGGGTACTGTGATAAAAACGCTGAACCACAATGAACTGTCTTATGGAGCATCAAAGAAATTATTTTTACACCATTTACGTAAGTAAATATTTAGAGTATTAAATAAAAATAAATGATTTTCAGTGTTCAGTAAGTTCAGTATAGTTACTGTTCAGTTCAGTGCCACTTAACTTAATATTTTTTTCTGATGCTCCAAGATTCTATTATGAATTTTATTAGGTCTTTCCGAGTGTTTTTTGGTGCAAGCTGGTGACAGATAATTGGAGAGACTCGCACATGACTACTAAACCAGGCAAACTACTCTAAATTGCTGGCCTAAACAAAATTGTTCTATTTATATATACGAGGAAATGGATCCTACTTTAATCATTAATCAACATATTTAGTCCCAACTCATATTTTATGATTATTCATCGATTCTACGGTTTGAAATATTTCAATGTCAGACTGGAATATTAAAAAGATATTTACACGTGTATGTTTATTGATGCGACTTAGTTTAGATAAGATATTTGTTTGAGCAGTTAAGTTTGTGGGATTGTTTGGCAAAATGAGTCATATTTAAATAGATTATGTAAATGTGTAGATTCGTTGGTTCACTTGCAGGTTAGATTATTGTTTAAATGTATTGGGTACAGAGTATCAAAACTTCCATGTCCACCCACCAATTTGGTGGACACTGTCCAGTTTTGGTGGACAGTGGAAAGTGGACAGTTATTACTCTATAGAATCAAAATTTCCACTGTCCACCCCAATTTCGGTGGACAAACTGGACATTGTCCAGTGGACAAATTGGACTTTCCACTGGACATTGATACTCTGATTGGGTATGATTGCAAAACAATCTGAAGTTCTTGTAATATTTCGTATAATTTACGTACACAAAACCTTGGAATATAAATTTTGATTAGTGAAATTTATTTTTATGTAATACTTTTGAGTTTATTCTGCTATTCTTATTGATTTTCTCTTTTAGATAATATTGTTATATAAGTAGCATACGAAATATAATATAATATATGCCAAAGTAAAAATTTAAAAAAAAACAGAAAAAGAATGGTAATAATATGTTCTAGTTTTTTGCTGTTGTAAATTTGTGAAGTCTATTTTAAATCTACTTCGATCAGGTATGCATTTTTACTTCTTCACTGGGACATTTAGGTGGTTCCGCTTGGTTAAATCAGATGTTTGATTAGACACATCAAACTCTGGAGGTTCTGTTTCATCCGCAGTGCTTAAGATTACAGCTGGTAATAACCTAGTCTGTTGCTGTGTGTGCTTTGTCTGATTTACTTGAAAAATGTCCATGTTTTCAGTTTCCTCAAATGTGACGCAAGGCTTCATTACTCGCTGCATAATTTTCGAAATATGAGATTTCTGATCGTCATCGTTTGAAATCAACCTCATGGTTCCACGCACGCTTCCACAAGAAGCATAAATAGCTTAACAGCAGAACAATCAGTTACCAAATGAAGATGGCTAGGATGCTCCGAATTTTGATTTTGTCCCCTGGAATGGCCTTGTTGGAATTGAAGTCTTCAAGAGATAGCCCATAACGGTACATATCCGCCAACTGTATCCTATTTTCCCACATTTCTTCAAGTCCGCTTTCAACAGTCCTTTGATAGCATATATAGATTTGATAGCTTATTTATTTCACGCCAATAAATCAATTCATAACTTTATTATTGTCCCTAGATACAAGTAATACATGCATTTTAAATACAGCAGACAGTAAAAACAAAAAGCGGAAATTAAATAATGGATTACTATTTTGTAAATGCTTCAAAATTATTTATACCCGGAATATTTTAAAAGTCAAATCACTACCAATTCATTTGCACGGGATCATAATAATACTGAAATGCAGTACTAGTTATGACTGCCTGATTACAGAATTGATTGGTTCCGTTCAGAAGCACAATCATAATCTTCATGAACATTTTATGCCCATACATAACAAACAAGGATTGTAAAAAAAGTCCCCAGTATTTTCGTTGCTGCTGCGATTTAAAATTATGTTAATACTTGTTAATGCCAATCGTGGGATGATAAAGGCAACGAAATCAAGTGGCGTTGCTTTGTGAGCAAAATAGAAAACAAAATAATTCAATCCTACTCTACAATTTAATTACCTTTTTATGTAACGTCCATGTACCCAGAAATATCTTGAAAATGGTTTAATTACTTAGCTCCCTTGCTAAACAAGAAAACTATTTATTTGCGTTTTATCATTTCCCGGACATGACACTGTTTAAACACCATGTAATGTAAGTTATCACGTATCAGAAAATTATATCGTATAGATAGATAGATTGACAATGCTTTAAATGCCTGGTAATCAAGGTGCGCTTGCTGTGGTTTTTATGGTCATATAAAACAATTCAGTGTTATTAAGAGCTTTTAAAAGTTTATTACCTTAAAGATATTTTTAAACATTTTTTGAATACACGTGTACAAAATTTGTAAGCTTCAGGAAGTAAATATACACATATAAATGTCTTAATTTGAAGGCCTTCAAAAGCACACATATTTTTTGTACTATTATGTAAGAAAATTACTAAACAGCAATAAAGCTACATATTCCTATATCATGTCTTAGAAAATTCAATATATGCAATTTTCTTTCTATCAATTCACCATACTCCAAGCTAAAACTAAAAAACTCATGTGAACAGTGAATAATTGTTTCTAAAATCTATTTGGAACCAAAATGGAGAAAACTTTTGCAAAAACCATAAATTATTTATCTAATATTTTACCCTAATCGTAAGCTCTTATTTTTCGAATGCGGAACCAATTGTACGACGCGTAATTAGGGCACCGCATGTATGCCGCTATCCTTGAAACTGAAGCACCGATTATTTAAACAAGACTTGCCTTACAAATAATGATATAGTCTCATTAGATTTCTATCTGATAGTCAGCAAATTTACAGGTTTTGTAAAATTTTATCAATTCCCACAAGCCCTTTTGTGAAGAATCTGTTAAGTTCATATTTAAAACTTATTCTCGATTCTGAGACATCCCACAAGTAATATAAACCTAGCTTGGGTCTCACAATCAATTTAGTCACTAGAAAGCAAAAAAAATTCCAAGTAGGCAGATCAAAATGAGTATTACCTCTCTTAAAAAATTGATATTGCTGATAGCATATGCACAAGGGTTTTCTGCTTACAGTTTTAGTATGTGCAAGATGAACTTGTTTCACGATGCCCTGCAAGATTTAATGAACAAGGCGTCTAGTGGTTTAGAAGAAATCGACATATATATTGACAACTATAATACT
>JAQIXW010004637.1:0-11312 GCA_034700685.1 Willowsia buskii
TAATTAAAATCGCAAACGGAAAATCTGGAAAATACATGTTTTAACGTTATAACATTACGAGTTTTAATCACAACTTGTGTTCCTAAACATATTAAGTTTTAATTTATTAAACTTTACATTTAAAAAGCAACCAAAGAAAATTCACATGTATTCCTTTTTGTATTAAAAAACCAAAAATTTTACATTTTAATTATTATTATTTGGTGCCAATGTATATGTGTTCGTCGAATTTGCTATTCGTTATTGCCTTAAATATTCGTTTATATTTAATTGAGTAATTTATAGATTGCTAATTGAAAATGTAAAATAAGGTATGTTTTATTTGAATTCAGCACTTTGTTATTAACTGAATGCTGATTTTAGCACTAAGAACCTACATTAAAAAATATTTTATAAGTTTACGAACATACTAAATCAAATTCTACGTTATGTTCGATTAGATGAAATATCTGTTTTCATTGACGGTTACAGCAAGCGTAGACATACAATTGTTTTTTAATATTTTTATTTAGCAATTCTAACGGGATACATTCGTCGCAGTAATCCCCATGTCCATGATGTATAGAATTTAACAGGGCTACTAACACTTGTATTTGTTGCTACATCAATACAGAGTTTTCCATAAACCAAATTTTTTGCATAGAAATCTCCTTTTTTACAAATAAGCAATAGTTTTTTCAGTAATGACATGGCAACAATCCATAAAGCATGTACATCAGTATAGAATTTCCAATTAGAAACGCTTTCAACTTAGAATTTTTCATGCTCAATATATATGAGTTCGTTGGATTTGTTTTGCTTGTTATTGCTTTAAACATTTCCTATATATTTTATTGAGAGATTTCTCATTGAAAATGTAAGAATAATCCTTATTTGAATTCAACATTTTGTTATTAAGTGAATACTGATTTTTATTATGAAGGTATAAATTAATTTTAATGTTAAATTTAACATATCATTATCGCAAATACTTAAATCAAAAGTAGAGATGCAGTTGTACACAAGTTGTTGTTTAGCAATATCAACGGGATACTCTCATCATAATAATTGCTATGTCCAAGCGGAGCTTTGAGAAGCCTTAAAGATTTAAAATATTTTTGTTTAAGCCTTCCATTTATAAACCAACGAATTGCTTTTATATCCTTAAGACTGCGCTTGGATCTTGAGTGCAAATTCCCTTTTCCAGCACCCTCCACCTCCACTACTATCATGATAGTATCAAGAAGCCATAAAGCAAACATACAAATCTCACTAAAATGCAGGTACTGATGTAAACCCAATATACAATATAATGTCATGATAAACACAAACGATGATAAGGTAGTAGACGCCACTGCTGCAATATTTTGATGTACAGAATTATACACAGCTACTAAAACCTGTATTTCTCGCCACATCAATACAGCTTTTTCCATATACCTAATTTTACGCGTAGAAATTTTCTTTCTGACTAACAAGCAATACATCTGGAAACAGTAGCAAGGTGACACGCCATAAAAGACGTAATTCAATATACAGTTTCCAAAAAGAAACATAAATATCCAAGTAGCAAGCAACGAACTAAAGAAATTTATCACACAGCTTTTTAAACTCAAGGTGAATATTTTTGTCGTATTTAAATTCAAGATGGAGCATTCATCTAGAAGAATGCTACCAATGTTAAGTGTTAGGCAAGGATTGTGGAGAAGGAACAAAAATGTCACGAAAGAAACCATTGGCAATGTTTGTATGCAAATAAATATTTCCAAATGAAATCTGGAGGAATGGTCATTCCGAGTTTCTGGGGGTTTCCAGTTGTCACCTAACCATTATATAAATAATTTTTAACACATTGTGATAAAATAGAAATATTAATATTTATTTGTTAATTTAAAAATTACCATTATGTCTGGCTTCAAATTCCATTTGTGAATTGAACAAATTGGCTATATCGTAGCGCTTTCTGTAAATTTCTAAAACGATTGGAATTCTAAGTGTGGTGCTCATCGTGTAAAATAAAATGAGGACAAAATTGGGCAAATCCATGTCACTTAATTTGGTAAGAAATATACACCAAATGGTAAATATGAATATTATAGATACAAGAATTTTGTGCAAGAAGTGCTTTGCTTGCTTAGGATTCACCTCGATTTCTTGAAACTTGGTATTTGGTGAGTGAGCGACTGTAGTAAGGTAACCGAATATTTTCAAGATTCTTAAAAGTGGAGTCAATAAAGACACTGAGTTATACATTATTTCTGTTTAGCAGTTGACGTTTGCGAAATAATAAGTTTCTGTTTTAGAAAAGTTGGAATGGAATATCTAACAAGCGAGCTTATTCTGTGTTGAAGACTGGTCTGTCGAGCATCTAAATTTTTTAAGGCTAAATTTACTTAAATTACGTATAAAAGTAAAGTCAAATGTATAGTTCCGCTTTATGACAGGTAATAATAGTTCAACCTTTATTTTTGGTAATTATATAACTTGAGTATTTTAAATTGATTCCGTAAACCATGGGAGTGACCTCAGTTTTGAAAAATACTTCCAGGAAAAAACTCAAAATATTGAAAAATTTACTAATGACGTTGTCGGAAAATATTATGTTTGATGACTCGAATGTCAAAATTCTAATTGACAACCTTGACAAGTATCCCGCTTCCTTTATGCAAACTAAAAATTACACTGGGATAATATTCAAATTGATTGCAATCATTGTCATTCGGTCGTAATATGAGGGGACCTTGAAGACGAATAATATGCAATGGTTAAAAAAATGAGTATTTTGATGAGACTAAAATGATACATGGCTTTTTCGATACTATTGAATTTAACTTGGGCGGCTTTGAAATGTCACGAGCTTGTTTCCTGTGTTTCGAAAATTGGTTTCCGGGTTGTTTTGTTTTCGATTGCAGCTGTTATTAGGAAATCCTTCAGGGTTATAATTTCGCCTATATTGACGCTAAATTAGTTTGATTAAGCAGTAATATCACGTGAATCAATTGTGGACATTTTCTTATTTAGCGCTGCATACTTTCCATATGAATTTCTTTCTTTAACTTTTTTATTTAGAAATCAAACTCTGTTTCTTCATTAGAGCACTTTATTTCTTATATTATATATCCGTTTTAATAAATTTCAGACAGAAAACAATTAATCAACATATCTTGAATTTTTTAGAAGTACATATAACGCACATAGCGTGCTCGATACAATTTGGGATTACACGTACAAAGCACAATTTCATTCTTTTTAAAAATTTTAATTCCCAACATTAACATATAGATGATAGGTATGTCATGACATTAAATCAACTGATAAAACAAATAACAATTCATTAGGAAACACACTCAATCAATGTCAAACATACAGTACGTAAACAAATCCATCTGAGTTTGGTCATTTCTGAAGAATTCCTGGAACTCTTTGGATTGCTCGACCTCTTCCTTTGATTTTCTGTAAAAAATTAAACGAATTAAAGATTTAATTAAGGAAATAACAAATCTCATTCAAAAATCTTCGCAAACATTTTGTGAGATGGATGAATGAAATCGAACTTACGATTTAAGCACCACCCCCGCCTTGTGCTTAACAAGCTGGTAAATGAGTAGCCCTTCATTTTCGAACTTGTTCTTCGCAAACTGCAAAAGCCGGAGAGCAACGTCCACAGAGAACCAATCATTATCTTTCACATGGATAAGCTGCAGCATTGCTTTCTCCAAACTTTCGATTGAATATTCGTCAGCCTTCTTGAGTAACTCTAGAGCAACAGAAGCCGAGTTTGAAGCCTTGGTGGTTTCCTTGCAGTAGAAGTAATCCAGAAGGGCTTGGACACCTTCGAATGACATGTCAGGAATGTCAACAGTTCCAGTGAGCACCTCCTTCATCTCGCTTTCGAACATGTTCTTGAAGTAGTCACTGTTCGCTAAAAATGAAGAACAGAAAATACTGTCAAGTTTCGAACAATTAAAATATTCAAATTGTTAATAACGTAAATGCACAAAATATTTGAATAGTATTTACCAATGAGGACAATCTTGTGACATTTGACCTCTTTCCCATTGCTGGGAACAAGAGTGACATCCATGAACTTGGTGTCCATCTGCATCCGCTTGTTGACTACAACTAGTGGATTCTGATTCTCACCGTGACCATAACGGAGTATTTCTCCAAGATGATTATCATTCAGCCTCAAATTTACCGAAAGCCTTCCAGTGAAAGTGTTCCCATTATCCCTCCACGCTTCTGATAAAGAGTCCGTAAAATGGAAGCGTTGACTAAGGAGGAAGACCATGCCTTTTGGGCTGGGCACTTGGCGGTCATTTCTCTTGAACATTTCAACTTCTATTGTATGTAGAATAAATATTAATTAAACAATTTTCAAGTTGGAGCAGAACTTTAGACTTTACCGAAAAAGAATTATTTTTTCCTCACCATTTAAAGTCACACTTGCTGTTTCCAATTCGAATCGGATGCCCACAAGGAGCTTTCCTCCCAAAGCCTTCTTCAGTTCCGCGTAGTGATCCGTATTCGATTTAGTCGTCCATATGGTCAGACATCCTTCCTCGAATTGGAAACTGTAACCTAACTTAACTGTGAGGGGCTTTCCAGGACTTTCGTTAGTAGGATCGCCTCCACTGCCATCACCCCATTCATCCTCACAGACTTTGATCCCAGTTCCAAAGTTTGGAAAGTTTCCCAAAATTGCGGATGCTTTTCGAACAGAATAATTTCCTTCCATTTCCCCCTCAGAAAACGCCAAAGGTTGTCCCAAAATTACAGGAAACTCCATCTCGATGAATTTATCTATAAATTTAATAATAGTTTGGAAGACTTTTAAAGTAAGGTATCACAATCACAGCACATTTATCAGTTGTCAGTAGGGTTATTTTTTGCTGTTGGTTGCAAGCCAACTAAACTAAAAATAAACAGATTAATTTGGGATTTGATGGGTAGTATTTACTAATCTGCTCCTTTAGTTTTTAATAAATCTACGATACGAATTAATTAATATTAATTCGAATTACGAATTAATTACGAATTAATTACGAACAAATTACGAATCGTAATCTCTCAATCGACATAAATTCTCGACTCGCACAACCAACTACACTGAAACACATGTGCTCGTGCTCACATAATTCGCAATGGATGAAGTGAAAACTTATGTCTGGCGTCAGAATTCCGAATAAAGTGATCTCAAAGAAAAGTGACTGCCTCTATTGGGGTGAAGTAGGAAACGATGCTTTAAAACTCCCGCCCTCCATTGGGTTAAACTGAGACACGTTAAATGCATGTAAATTGAACGTTTGGGGCATCTTGAAAAACTACCCCTGGGGAACGAACCCCTGATCTGCGGATTCCGAGAGGGGTGTCATTCGACTCCCCAGGTCAAGGGCTTTGCCTTTGTATACTAAACTTACCCCCAGGCTTTAAAGCTTTGATCACATTTAAATAAATGTATGTCACTACCTCAAAATATAAGTAACTATTTGTATTTGGAGATAGTAAGTTACGATAATGTGCTAAAAATTAGTAAATTGATTTAAAAAGAATTAGGAGTATAAACTATTTTATTTTATTTTTGAAATTATTTAATTCTTATACAATCAGGATTACAAATTCGGATCATTCCTTTTCCCTACCTGTATTTATTTAATTTAATCATTGGAAATAGAATCTTTTACCGTTCTCTAACTTCATTAGTAAATACTTATATTATACATTATATTCATAAAATTGATAACTTGAATTACACTGGACATTTATTGTAGTTACATGTTCATTGAAAGTTCTCTTCTCACATGAAACTCTTTAATTCTCAATCAACACATTAATATTCCAACTTAACTATTTTAACATTCACCTCCTCCACCAGCGGTTGCATCAGATGTGCATGTTTTTCCTTCACGTGTCTCTTGAGAGTCTGAAAGATTGGATACGACTTGGGACAAAATTTACACTGGGCGCGCACAACTGACCCATTCCTCCCACGATGCATCATCTCATGTCGAAGACATGACGTTCTGGAATTGAACACTTTCGAACAAAATTTGCATCTTAAGCGTGACTTCTGCGAATTATTCTTCCGTCGACATCGAAGATTGTGGCGTTGGAGCTCCAGCTTGGAAAGAAAACCCAAAAAACATGGGCAACATTTTAACACTTGTGGGTCGCTCTTGTGGATCGAGAATAAATGCCATTTCAAGATTTGTTGGTTTTTTAACAGTTTGGAGCAGAGTGGGCAATTAATCCCTTTTGGCGGGGGGAATCTCTCCAGTTTTGGCATTCCAGATTTTCGGTTGGTCGTTAACAGATTGGGGCGCCAACTGGGCCATCTGCCAGAAAACGAGCTTCCAGATTGCAATGATGAGATGCTCCTGCTGCTGTCTCGTTCGTAGATGATAGGTACTCGCCTTCGACGAAGGTGATAAGCTGGAACTGACACCTCCGGCTGAAGGATCGGGGGACCCGCTTGGGATACACCTGCATCCGCGGGGCGTTCATAACACTCAAGAATGGGTGGATCATCATCAGAGTTGGAAGAACTGGTGATTTGGAAAACTTTCAATTAATTCTTAATTAACTTACTATAAATTATAATTGATAATAATAGGTAAGAAATTATGCACACCGTTTATCCGCCTCCTCCTCCTTGTCAGAATCTTCTTCATCTGGTTGAATATTGGAGCTCTCCACGTCTTCATGCTCATCTCGAATGTCGGTCACATTTCCATCGTTAGAATTTCCTTGGAAAGCTGGAAGTTGAAGGTCTAGCTGGTCATCACCACTGGAACTTGTGGAATGCGGCTGAAATGATTGGAAGTCGGGGTCAGCGTGACTGGAAGTAGGAGTTGATTCGTCAACCATTTCTCCATCAACATGGGCTTGAGATCTATGAAATGAAATTATTGTAATTGTGAATTGCATATTTATTTTTAATTAAGGATAATTAAACATGGGCTAAATTAACTACTGGCTACACATACTCATTATCAGGAGGAGACCCATCCTCTGATCCTCCATGCTCATTTCCAGGACCAAAATCCATTTCACCTTTCCTAAAAATTGTCTCAAAGTCTTCAACATCCACTTCTTCAGGACTGCTCTCCATTGGAACCCCGGGTTCTTCTCCAAAATCCTTCCTCATTTTCTGAATCTCCGCCTTCAAACTTCTGATTTCCTCCTCCTTCTTTTCCAATTGGTGGTTGAGGTCAATTCTGACATTGACCTCGTCTTCCTTCTGTTTGGACACTTCCTCCAATTGTTTTTGGAGGTCCAGAGCTTCAGAAGTGCGGTGCTCTTTACTCATCTCCAGTTTCCTGGCTAGCAAGAGTTGCTCCAGTCGTAGTTCCATGACTTGGTCCGCAGTCATTCCCATACTTTCTGTTGACAGTTTGGCAAAGTCGACAGGCACTCCAAATTGAAAACACTCTGCTATTAATGACGCCACACCCATGGTTGATAAAGATGGTCCACGAAACTAATGTAGAATTCTGGATTGGATTCAGTCATGGATCGTCCATCGTCCGCCGATTGGTAGAAAGTGGGAAGTAATTTTAAAACAATTTTGGGAAGAATTTTTGTAATTAAAAACATTGAGATTAACACCAACAATTTATCATCATTCCCAATAATAATTACTTAAAATAATCTAATCTCTAATTCAAAACAGTAACTTACCTGCCTTTAGATTACAATTCGAAACTGTTTTCAGCCTTGACTCTAATTCAGTAAAGATTATCAAAATGGTATTGTTTGCAGTTTAGTTGACTGTACACCGCTACTTCTCTATCAATTTAATTTCCCGACTTTCGACTCTACTGAACCTTTAACTTCCCTTTTAGCACAACACAACGCAAATTAAGCTCACCAGATGACATGATGAAAGCAGGATCAAACCTGTTCTCTTGTCAATTCTCTTTCCCAACAAAAATCCAATCCATATGATTCCGCAAAGGTAGTTCGGTCATGTAAATATCTGCAAGGATTTCGTAAATCAACTTATTTTTCATTTTTACTTGAATCATTGCCTGCCATTTTATTTCTTTACATCAGCCATTTGCGAGATCATTAGTCTGGAATTGCTAATTCATGAAGAAAGAAGAAGAAGGGATTATCAATTAAATTAAGTGTGCGGACTCATTTAGAATTAAAAAGAAAAGTTTCAGATTTCCCATCCAACTGAAAAAATAACTAGCTGTGTTCGAACAGACAACTAAAAAATACTCAGTTTCGTTTTCTGAATAATTGTTTGTTTCTTAATTAACTGTGAAGTCTTCCAAAACGAGATGGAAAAATGTAAAGAGATGGAGTTCCCTTTAATTTCGGAACAAAAGTTGGCGTTTTCCGAAGGGGAAATTCAGGTGGTAGTTGAGGAGGACGAACAGGAGCAGTATTTTGTTCGAAATGCATCTGCTAGATTGGAAAATCTGCCTAAGTTTCGGCCAGGAGTCAATACCCGGGGAGAGGAATTGAAGGATGATGAAGGAAATTCGGGGCGTAAACGGCAGCGGTTGAATGAAGATTTGTAAGTTAATATTTAATAAACAATGTCAAATGTATGTGAACCATTAAGTTTGTTGTTAATTATTTTTATTTTAAAAGTTATTCTCAATTTTCTACTTCACAGAGACAAATCCCTGACAGTTCAGATAGGAAAAGCTGAATCTGCCACTAAAGGCTTTCTGACAATTTGGACAAATAAATCAATCGAGGATTATTTCGAACAACTTAGGAGGACTTTGGGAGACGAAGAGCTCCTGGTGGGTATCGAATTCATACTTGAAAATCCAACACCAGTTGACGATGACGACCCAGACCCACTACTCCATCTTACAATGAAGCGTAAGTTAATTAGTTGTCAGTGCGGAAGTTAATTCTTCTTCCGTTTTCGAACAATTTAACACTTCATGCTAAAATGATATTTATTTTACTGCAGAAGTTTTGTTCGAGAGATCCCACTTCCACGTGGAGGGTCCTGCAGGAATGATCATTCTTGCGAACCAACCTATGCATTTTAGTAGAGCTTGGTTCGAAGAATGGAACAGCAATAGGAAGACCTTCACTGGAAGACTTTCAGTGAGTCTGTGGCTGAATGACAGTCATCTTGGAGGAGTCCTTAGTGTTGGTGCGATAAAGAATCCACTAGCTGCAGTTAACAAACGGATGCAGATGGATACGGACTTCACTGACGCCACTCTTGTTTCAGGAGACGGGAAAGAATTTAAATGTCACAAGCTTGTCCTCACTGGTAAATACTTTTCAAGCTTTATCCAGGATTTCCAATAAAACTTGTTTAATTGTTGAAAGCTTAACTGTACTTTCTGTCCTTCATTTTTAGCACATAGTGACGTCTTCAAGAAGATGTTCGAAACGAAGATGAAGGAGGGACTCACCAGCACTGTGAAGATTCCTGACATATCTGCCGAAGGTCTTCAAGCTCTTCTGGATTATCTCTACTGCCAGGACACCACCAAGGCTTTGGATATGCCTTCTGTCGCTCTGGAACTACTCTTGAAGGCGGAAGAGTATTCCATCGAAGGTCTGGAGATAGCAATGCTACAGCTCTTTCAAGCCGAAGCGTATTTGTGGCATCCAGTGGGCGTTGCTCTGCAGATTTTTCAGTTTGCGAAGAACAAAATTGAAAATGAAGGGCTACTCACTTATCAGCTTCTTAGGCACAAGGCGGCGCAGATGATTAAATCGTAAGATGCATTTTACTATACATTTTAATTTTTTACGACGGATATCTTAAAGTTTGGAATATATTTTTTTGTATGATTTTTTCTGATTTTTGTAGACAATCAAAGGAAGCGGTCGACGAAAGCAAGGACTTCCAGGAATTCTTCAAAAATGACAAGTCTCAGATGGATCTACTTACCTACTTAACCTTCTGTGTTTAAAATTATTGAGGTTGTATCATTTAAAAATAATTCGTATTGTTGTGGGCTTTGCCATGAGTACTCTCATGATACCTGTCACGTATCATGGTACCTGAGAACTTTTTAAAATGAAATTGAATTTCGTATATCTAATCTTGAAAATCGAGATGGCTAAGTTTGTACTGATGAAATTAGAAACGGTATAAAATTGTTGTTACTATGAACAATGAATAAATTAAATAAAAGCAGGTAGAAAAAGGATTTTTCCAAAATTAATCTTTTTGATTTTAATTCGCAGTTATGCAGAAATAGCGTAATTTATGGAAATCTTTTAAATTTAATGCAATTAGAATGGTCGTATTTACACATTATTATTCTAAAACACGCAATTTTACACAACAACACAAAAATCTAGAAGAGTATTCAAACATTCTAGAAGTTTAGCAAGCAATCTCATAACCTATCATTTTATTTAATAAACGGAAACTTCTAATTTAATTGGTTTTGAACAGATTGGAGCACAGTGGGCAATTAATCGCCTTTTGTGGGGGGAATCTCTCCAGCTTTGGCATTTCATCTGAGAATTCTTCAAATTTGCTGTCGCAGTCAAAATCTTGGAGGGGGATGGGGGCTCGTCGCTTTTGACGAAGTTGATAAGATTTTGGAGCTCTGGTAAGGTCCGCTCTTGAGCCTCCAGATTTCCTGGACTTGCCTTGCGATCCTGGCGATGATGAGATGTCGCTGTTGCTGTCCAGATCTTCTTGGACGAGGAAGGGTGTTCGCCTTTGACGAAGGTGATAAGCTGGAGCTGACGCCTCTGGCTGAAGGATCGGGGGGTCCTGTTTGGATGCACCTTCATTTGTGGGATCTCCAGGACTCTCAAGAATGGGTGGATCATCATCAAAGATGGAAGAACTGATGATTTAGAAAACCATTCATTTACTCCGAATTAACTTCCTATAAATTATATGAGATAACTCGCAAGAAGTTATGCATACCGTTCATCCTCCTCATTTTCAGAACCTTCATCTACTCCCTCATAGGGTTGAATTTTGGAGCCCTCCACGTCTTCATGCTTATCTTGAATAACGGTCACATTTCCAACGTTAGAATTTGACATGTTTACAATCAAGCTGAGGTCATCATCATCATCATGGTGGTCACTGGAAATCCTGGAATGCGGCTGAAATGATCGGATGTCATTTTCATCAGCGGAACCGGAAGTATGAGTCGGTTCGTTAACCACTATCACTATCACAGTCCCATCGTCATCGACTTGAGATCTCTTAAAATGCTTGTAATAATTATTAATTACCTATTTCTTTCTAATTATTGAATAACTAATTATTGGATATTTGAAATGGCTATACATACGTGTTTCGGCTCAAATATAGCCAGATTATTTTTAAGGTTCCCGATAGGTTCCTGATTCTTTTGGCGTCAACTGGAGCT
>JAQIXW010004638.1:0-11308 GCA_034700685.1 Willowsia buskii
TACATATTACGTAGTTGTGTGACCAGTTACTGCTGAAGCGTTCTTTGAGCACATATAGCCCTTGTTCACTTTATATGAGAAATCATATCTTTGTAACAGTAGATTATTTAAGGTTGGGGGTACAAAAACGCTCTATGAAGTTTAATACATAATGAGATTTTTTTGTAATCACATATGTATATATTCACATGCCTGTCAAGGGAATACTAACTTTCTAATGATAACAACTACTGTTACGCGCGAAAACATGAATTACTTAGGACAACGATGAACAACGATAAATCGATAATACGATAATCGATTTAGCATTGACCTAGCTCGCTTCCAATATTACACCTAGGTATGCAAGCTGAAACTTGAAGAAAGTGTAAACTACTGTAAACAAATTTCTGGAGAATGCAGTGAAAGCTAACAGGTGCATGGTTTATTGTATCGTTAGATAAAAGTAAATTGATGCGTTTTAAATGTGTAGTAACTTAACGAGGTTTTTGTCACTAGATGTAGATATTTATTCACAATAAAATACATAATTATTATGTTACATGCAAGGAACCCTTCTGAATATTCTTCATTATTATGGATGTTGGTTTATCGTGTAAACTATTTAAACAGTCAATTAACCTCACTAAAAATGTCTTGTTGATAATTAAAGGTACACCCAAAGTTGTTGGAGATTCAATACGCGGGAAAGTTAATGAGCTTCTCAGCAATAATTTCCTATATTTTCTATTGGATGTACATATGCTATGTGAAGCGGTTATAATTTCCGTCGACAATATTTTCTCGGTCATCGTGCTGTATTCTGACATCGTCATATGATGAAAAAGTTTCTCTAGTCCCCATTTGATGACCATC
Organism: Willowsia buskii; assembly: GCA_034700685.1. Lineage (NCBI taxonomy): Eukaryota > Metazoa > Arthropoda > Collembola > Entomobryomorpha > Entomobryidae > Willowsia > Willowsia buskii. The sequence goes on from JAQIXW010004638.1 coordinate 856, forward strand.
GGCGGGCTTCACTGTGGCCTGAGGGTAACAATGATAATATTTAGCTTGTAATTGTTATTAATTAAAAATATGTACTCTTCAAGTTACATATCATTAGACATTTTTGTAAATTTAAAATATGACTCACCTCTTGGCATTTTCTATACATTATAAACAGCCCAACGGCCAAGAGAATGACTAGAGCTAATAAGAAAATCGTAAATGCTACAAGCATGCCATCAGTCGTGTGTTGTTCGCTACCAATGGCCCCGGCAATTAATTCACCTGTCATAAAAGAAATTCAACAAAACCTCAATCAATTTACAATTGGTATATACTCAATCAAACTGAAGCCCAGTAAATTTTTATCGATGTGATCAGACCCAAATTAAATGAATAAATGCTCACCCTCTTGTTTGTGGAGAGTAATTAGCACACCAAATGTTGACGCATTTTCACTCATTGAACAGACAAATGTTGTTACAGGATCCGTCACACTGCCGCTGTCGATTTCAAATCCCATCTTTGGATCGTACCGCAAAGTACTACCTAAATCCAATCGTTGTATTCTTTCCTAAAATTTCATGGACATGGACTAAGATTAGCTAAATGGTTTTTGTGTAGCTTTTCAAAAAGACTCAAGTTTTAACAGTTTTTATATTTAAAATATTGTATTCTTACAGAATCCTCATGATCAAGAAATAAGTATGGCTTAGACTGAGGATTCGATACTTCACATGGAAGCGTCACCCATGGATCATAATCTCTAATGTTTTTTATGACTTGCATGTGGCGACCTTCATTGACAAATGTTGCTTCTCCGTCACCTGTCAAAATCAATTTCATGTAAACTTGGAATACTACACAAACTTTTGTCATCCTAAAATTGTCACCTGCCTGTGACTAATTCAATAATAAGTAATGAACATACCAACAGCATATATATATACACTAGCTTGTGGAGTGTTCGCAAAAGTTTTTCTACATGTATAATTTCCAGTCCCTTCTTTGTGTAAAGGGTCAATGTGTAGAACAGCTTCATACACCTTCTTCATTGATAGTACATTATTGCAAGGAACTTTTCCAATCTTAGATGAGTTAGTCTATGAAAGATGTATAAAACATTTTGTGATTGCATATTAAATACGTATGTTGAATATTTATATAGAATTCATTATTTAAAGATATAAACAAACCTTTTCGGTCCCTCTAAACCACTGCACCGGATAGTTGGCTCTGCAAACTAATTTGATTTCATCCACAGGATTATATAAGGAAACAGTTTTGTTGGAAACTAGATGTGGCACACGTGTCCGTCTCGACGATATACTTGAGTTTCTTAAAAGTATTATGATCGGATTCGAGTCTACAGGACAGCTACAAAGTCAAGTTAAAGCACATTTCAAATTAAATAAGTTATCTATTCCAAAGTTTATTTTATTCTTGAAAGAATATTCTTACTTTAATGTTGATTCCATTTCAACGGGTGGAGCAGCTATATTATATTTATAGTAAAATATATTGAGTTTAATGCATTCTGATTTTTGAATTTTAAGAGTCAGAGCTAATACTAAATATATTATGTATACATTGTGACCATCTTACGGGAAACGCTCAACTCAAACGTGCTGTTCTTCCATTGTGTGCTGTTCCAAACAGGAGCAAAGCACATAAGGCTCTTTACCTCCGCACTGGGAATTCTAATGTAACTAGATCTCAAATACTTTTCCAAGTCATACGAAAAACGATCATCTTTCTTTTCTATAAAGTACAATGCGTTAATCCAACATTATTTGTACATCAGCAGTAATATATCTAAACTAACGCCAATTAACCAACAATACGTTTAAAAACATAAAAGTCTTCACTTACCCACTTCAAAGAAATCGACACTACCATTATTATACAAAAAGGCCCACTTTGCCTCGCGAGCTATTTGGAATTTTTCATACATGCATGTAAACAGCATTTTATCTCCAACAAACACATTAGTCTCAGGACCAACTATACGTACCAAGTTTGTGGTTGGCACTGCATCAATGTCTGTCAATTTTTTCAATGAAAAGGACACTCATTTTAAAGATCTATTCAGGATGCCAAATGTTTATTTCATAGTGTCCAATTACTGAAATTTAACGATACTTACAAAGAGTGTCAAGGTTTGCAATGGCAAATTTTGTTGTGATATAATCGGAAACGCCACATTTAATAATCCCGGAACGGATGTAGCCTTGACTGATTGTGGTTGCGTTGTGTGAATCGTCACCATCCTCATCACTAAATATACTCTCAGAGGAATAGCTTCGTGCATCAAAATCAAACTGTTGGACCCATGATAAAAAATACATATTATACGTAAGAAGTCAGTTGTCATTTTTTGATTGTTTGAAACAAAAAGTCGATTGTCAAAATTATATACCCATGATAAATAGCCCGATTTAATTTGACATTCCACCGGATTTTCACATGGGATAAATGTCATATTAACCCTGGAACTGGCTTTACTGGTACAACTTAACTCTCCTCTTGGTGTTGGAATATTCATAAAGTAGCCATCACCCTCAGTGTTCAAGGCAAAAGCACGAATAGTACCACGGAAGGTACGATCCAGCAAAAAGTAGAATCTTGCCGCTTTGATACCGTCTATACAGAGTTTTATTTTTGCAATTGTTACATATTGAATTGATATTTTTACATAAAATGTCAATCAATCATCTTACCATTTTTCAGTGTCCAATTGCAGTGGCATCCGTAATCTGTATCGTAATGCCAGGTCCACAAAACCTCTTGATTACTTTTTTTCACGCAACTGACATCTCCTCGAATCACATCTTGTTTCGGATGTGTGAAGACGTCTGCAGCAGCTCCGTATTTGAATGTGTCAGACTTATAAGTGATTTCTCTAACATGATGTTGTGCAGGTACGTTTTGATTTGTAAATTTCATCTCAACAGGCTCAGTAGCTTTGCATTGCATGGAGATTCTTGAATTTCTGAAGGTCAGATGGTTTTTGCTTGGCGAAACAATAAAACCTTTGGTAGCAATAACAATTTATAGGAATAATTAAATTTCAAGTGAGTAATACTTATTTTAAGTTCTCTTTGGTCAATAAAGATGAGTTATTAGATGGTATGTACCTTTGGGTGGTGACACCGTTACTTCAACCACTTCCGTGTCATTTTTATAGCTTCCAGAGCAAACATATTTTCCTGCAAGCACACTGGCATCAGATCCTGCTCGTAGGAAAAAGCCCATCTTTGTATCATAATTTTGAATTATTTCCTTGCTCAATGCCGTAAAGTTGCCATCCTAGTAAAAATCAAATTGTCAAGTAGCTTAAGACTTATTTTTTATGAATAGCATACAAGCGTATAGGTATATACTTTTCTGTACCTCGTTTACTCTCAAGATTGAAGCATTCAATTTAGCAACATTTGCTGGGCATGGTATGTAAACTTGTGAAACACCGGCTTTTACTAAAACTGTAGCTTCCACAGTTTTTCGCGTGTTGAAAATTGTCGTACCATCTATAATTTGAAAAGAAAACTATTGTAATTTATCATCATCATAATGACAATCATCAATTCAAACTTCAATTTACAATTCATTCAAGAAAACAAATTAAACAAGCGATTGTGTTGGTCCTGAATACGCATTCGGTAGTTGATACTATTTCGCCACAATACAACATTGAAATTTTAAACTTCATTTTCAGTCACTCATTAACATTTTGTTAACTTTTGCGTTTAAATCCATTTTTCATACATCAGCTTAACCTCTAACTACATATGTGTTATTTGTATGTAATCATAATAATACATTGTTTAACACTATATAATATTTGGATGGTTTCATATTATTTCTCATGATTTCTGCTTAAACTGCCAGCTTTTTAAAGTTCCTCAATTTCCCTATGTAGCTTATTTACCCAATAGACATAGGGAAATTTGGTTAAATTGAAATTTTTCTCATTGGCAAATGAAGAAAGTAAAATTTCTTTTTCCTTCAAGTTAATTCTTCATTTTTGTTTTACTGCAATATAATGGACCACATATGAAGTCTAGTTTTTGTCGCAAACAGTTAAAGTAAACAATATATGTAATCAACTCGCAACAAAAGAATCTATAAGCTAAATGCTACGTTAATAAAATTTTCGATTTTACTGATAATAATAATAATATGTTTTAAAGGCCATTAACATTATGACCATTCAACCATTCTGTTTTATCTAGTTTGCTGATTATTACAGAGAAATTGCGTACAAAATGCCATCTTGTTTTTATCCTGAATTTAAAATTTTTTATTGTATTTCGTACGGGAAATTATGCCTAAAGATTTTTTGTATTTCAGCATTATTATAAAAAAAATCCTTGTTTGACAACTAATAATTGCTCTAGAAGCATAATGCAATACTCACCATGAGCAAATCTGTAAATTGAAACTGCTCGCTTTCCATCAAAACTTTTACACGTGTAGTTTCCTGTTCGTGATTCCTTTCCAGTGTATCCACTAGCCAGAAGCTTTAAACTTGACACAAAACACCTCTTTGTGGGTTTCAACACATTGTCCACATACACATGCGTTTCCTCGCTCAAGTCTGGAGGCTTACTTCCGCTAAAATCCCATGTAATCGGATAGCTTGCCTTACAAAATATGAACATTGGGCGGAAGGAATCCCACGTTTCGTCTGCAGTTGTTGCAGACTCAATTTCCATTGATTCCGTAGATGCGAATGCAGCATTGAGCAAAGTTGCCTTCTTGTCCAAAGCGTTTGACTTCGTTGCAGTAATCAAAGGCGCCTCATTCTCCGAGGGGCACTCCAAATGATCATCCTTTTTTGCATTACTAATTCCAACACAACACGACACAAAAAGAAATCCGAACAAGACAGCAGTATTCGGTAGGTATTTTGAGATCCTTTTCTTAGAACGACTCTCTGACTGACAGGCACACTGTTCACATTTATCAACCTCCATGTTGATAGAGATCACTGGTTACAACTCTTCATAAATACACTAATAAATCATCGAAAATACTTTTATGGATATCCTTCCCCCACGATGCCACAAACCTTTGCTGAGGGCTTTGAAGCAGACCCCCCCAACACGAAATATTTGCAACACCAGTAAAGCTTATCTATCCCCACAAATTTCAATACTCAGATGAGCATCCAACCACTGCTCAAGAAACACTAATGACAGGACCAATTTTTAGGTAATATATTTTACGACATTACCTAATCTTCGGGATGATGCAGTTCGTCGAACCAACCACTATAACAGGTAGCCAGTTATGCCAGTAACGAGTTTCAGTTGCCGTTAGCGTCGTCAGCACCAGCAGTAGTATGCAATTACCAGCAGCGATGCACAACTCGGCTTCATTTACGTAGTTGGCGTTCCTGCAGCAGCTACTTCACTACTACCACCGTTTCTGTAGGCTCATGCGAACGAAATTCGTACATGGGGTGTTGGCGTGCTCTTATTCGAATAACTACTGCATACATAGAAATAACAGCCTTGCTTTTTACCTTTGTTAAAATTCTAATATTATTGAACATACAGCAGCGAAAGCGGCGATATATTTTGTGTATAAAAGATCTGCATACAAAGCAGCATCACACAATGAACCATTCTTTGTCAACTGCTCAGAAAGAAAAAAATAAACATTTGAAGTTTTGCCGTTTTTGTATGGATGCAATATAAATACAAGCCGTTTTATTGCTGTATGTTAACTTGTCTACACGAAGGGCTTCATCACTCATCACAATATTAACATCTCTAGACTATTATTCTGCAACAACTTACACCTTAAGGTGTATCTGCAAAACAACTTTAAGAACTGCATACGATGTGGGAGAACATTTTTCATTGCGTGCGCATGGCTCGTCTTTAACTTATAGCCTATGTAAACGACTCTGGTGAGTCTAAATCAAAGGGTTTGCGAACCTAGAAGATTATTAAAGAGTGCAAAATGTCGTCCTGTCAAACTCGAACTTGCGTTGAGCTACAGTGCAGTGGCAACGGCAACATACAAAATATTGAGGAGTCTACTACAATAGACAATTACAAGGCAAGAAATTATATTCAAATAAAACTGAACCGAAAAACGTAGCAAGCAACATAGGTATAGATGTTATTTGTGCTCAGATGTACGTGACATTTGATACAAGATCATCATCCATTGTTCTTTTTGTTTAAAACTTTTATATGTTTACAATATATACAATGGCTAATACCAGCGGAACAAAAGCCTGGTCTTAACCTGCTGGTATGCAGAATCTCTTAGAATTAAATAAAACTATGATACTCCAAAAGTAATTCGATCTGGTCAAGAAATCTTGTTTGAAATAGTTTCGTTTTTTATTGCTACTTGCTACATACAGGCAGATACGATATGAGTTGCATGTTGTATTAAATCTTAGGGCCTAAGTATATGCATAACATGTTTTTATGGATTCTAGCTTAGGAACATATCGATACCTATAAAATCGGTGACCAATAATAAGATCCCTATCATTCTAAAACTGAAAATTATTGAACCAAGGCTGTTGTTAGTTTTTTATTGCTACAAAAGTTATAAACATACTATCAGTTAAATTCTTCATTGAAAGGAAAATTTCCTTATAACATTATCCATAGCATGTGTCTCTAAATAAAAGATATAAAGCATATCATCATACATAACTTTGCTTTCATATTAGCGTAGAATATAAGGAAAAGTATATTTTCTTCAGAAAGATTTTCCTTCAAATATGATGTGCTTGACTATTAGATAACTCAAGATAATATACCCACTAATGATTTACCACATGCAACATCAAGTTTTTAAAGTATAAAAACTCGATAGTCGAACAGTCGAAGTCAAAAGCTATATTATCTCCAAATCTACGTCAAAACGCAAGACGTAATTATACGCTGAAAACAAAGTATATATTTTATTATGATACTTTTTTACTTTCGGATCCTTTGAACTGTTTCGTTCCATGAGTTTTGTCGCTGATAAGTTCAATCTTTAATACTTCATGCTGTTATTGAGCACATCGCATCAGCTAACAAACCAAAAATAATGTTGTGAATACTTTCGGACTTTCGACTACAATTTGCAACTTTATTAGTAGTACTGATACAGATGCATTTCATTAGGATGGTTTCTTTCTCTTACACTAAATAGGAGGACCACTTGTGAATCACATTAATAATATGAATGTGATTAATTATAAATAAATAACAATCTTTTAACAGCGGAAATGTTTCTTTTGTTTGGCACAAATTAGTATCTTTAAATTATTTTAATATAGTAGGGCTTTTGCATTCTTTAACTTATTGATTCGGTTATGTACAAATTACTAAAAATGCATTTTGAATTGGGTGGTTTGAAAGACTGATCATAATCATTTATCATTGTGCATAGTTCCTGATGGAAAAAGGCTGTGATAAGAAAGATGTAATAACTGGTACCAGTCACCGAAAGTAAGATGCATGAAAAGAATAAACAACAATTTCATTCTGGTTCTTTGCCTCTATGTTTTCCGACTACTTTTATCAAGTACAAAGTATGTATACACATTTTAGCATCCGAAAACTTGGAGCACAAAAGTATTACTCTAAATTACACGCTTTTACCTATGTACAGTATATTATGCCTCTATTATATGCAGTATGGTCGTCTATTTGTATGTGTGAGCTCTTGAAACTCTTATAAAAGTCATGAATTACAAGTACATTTTAACCAGCGAAAATACTCTTCAATACCTCCAATATTACCCGCACAGAGTGCATGAACTTTTGTCATTCATACTGTCAATTTCATTCAGTTTTTCTGTGCAGGTCTATCTACAGCATCTCCTTGTTTCTGACTTGGACATTTTAAATTTTATCTTCGTCATCACCAGTAAAATACTTTGCACTATGGGGAGGTCAAAATTAAAAGGACTTTGCAATCATTGTGATGATGATGATGACTTTTAAAGCATGCTGCAGCAATTCTATTGTTGTTTATTCATGTCATAGTATGTTTTTCTTGAATACGACACGGAGTTGTCAAAAGTCAGATCCTGTTATATCATAAATTATCACCTCACAAAAGTACAATGTTATTACTGGTCACCGGCACTTCACTTGTTGTTATCGATCCTTGCTTACTACTAGTGAGTGTTTGGATTTGCAATGACAGCTAGGCAGCTATATAAGCATTCTGCATAATATATTATGCTATGTGTTAATGACAAATGACTCAAACTCGCTGTTACATGCACCTTTATCATGCTACTAGGAAAGATATCATTCAACTTTGCACTTCACAAAATTTTTATTTAGAAAGAAAACCTCATTCAAATAAAAAGTATGAGCATTCCTTTATATTTGCATTTTCCAGTTTTTTGTTGCTGATTTACAGGTTTGAAAGACATAATTTTTTGCATGAAACTGCATAAACGAAACATAACCAAGCGCAAGGAAGCAAAATTAGTGCTGTTTACTATCTGATTTCTGATTAATTTCACATTCTCCCTTATTGAGCCCCAAATAATTTTTAAGTTGATTGATACTTTTGCATAATATAAATCATGACCAACAAGTTGAATTTCAGTTGTCAATACAATACTGGTGTACTTCATTCAAATAAAGATGTTGAACCGATATTAAGCCATTTATAGAGGCACGTTTCGACAAATGTTCTCATAAAAAAGCATAAAAACGACAACTTTTACTCATGAGGATTGTCCACTTTTTATTCTTATGACTCATGATGACTATAAAATTAATTAAAATGTTGGCATGAATTTTGTTACATTGTTGCACAGCTAACACAAAGCCAAATTCGATTATGCTATGATCAAGAATTTGCGATGTATACAGACTACAGACATTGTATCGAATGCAACTATTACTTTTTTCGGATGTGGACGGGCAGTACTGACTAGTCCATACATGCTTAAGACTGAAATTATTGAAATTAACATGTACATATTATGACGACAACTTTCGCCACTTCATTATTTCTCTTAGCTGCAGTTAGAGATCTCACGACACAAATCTAAGCGGAATGAAATGAAATAAGAAGATGAACATATTATTTTTAGAATCTTCTCTATTTACTAAAGCCTTGTACTCGTAAAATAAAAACTTAAACGCGGCGGAGATGTTATTTCGATGGACTCACTTTTTTACAGCAACATACATGCGCATTTATGTTTCTTTTTTTACCATTAGACTGACAACTTAAAACTTGTTCTACTTATAAAAAAAGGTTTTACCACTACACTTATAGAATAGAGGTATAATTTAGACTGAGAATGCTATTAGTTATGGTTTACAAAGGATGGTAAATAATACATGCATTGTTGTCATGAATAGACCGATGTGATTAAATGCATTATATATGTATGCATGCAATTTTGTTATAGTCCTATTATTTGAGGTTTATTTAGTTTTTAAGTAGAAAATGATGATCATCATCATGACGTAGTGGATTCAAAAATTGTTATGACTGACAAGTTCCATGTAGACACAATGCTATTATTGAGGCCACCTGCAAAACTGAAGCTGTACTGCAGCCCGAGGCAAGTTCTATAATCCGCATATGTGTGCATACGATTTGTTTACGCGAATATTTTGTTATTAGACGCGATTTGTAGAATTCTCTTAAATGCTGGTATTTGGTAAGTTTAAAATACGGTCAGATTGAATGAAATCATTTAAATTACTTAAGCATTAAAAGCCACAAAGATTTCAAAAATTATATTGTAAGTATATTAGCAAACATTCTGCTGTGTACAATTTATTTTTTTAGTGAATTATGGGCTTCCAACTCCCAATACGAACACATGTTTGTATACCATACCCTCAATAATTAGTATCTACCGTCTACATATCAAACACAGTCATTCTTTTGAAAAAGAATGAAAAAAGTTTGAAGTTGTTGGAAAGAGTCAAGAGAAAGTTGTTCAACAAATGAACCTACTGCATATATAAAAGCACGTGGAACTACAAAATGGCGTTAGATGTCCTGGATTGATTATATGCACAGCATAGTATCTTTTCGTCACATACTCGACGTTTTCATAGGAAGTAACCTTAGGTTCACCAAAGTCAGAAGCTTTCTTTAGAATCGAAAACAATTATGGCACATTTGAATTAAATTGTATTTGCTTTAGTTGAAATTTTTGTAAAAGCTCGTAGACACTCAAAATGTAAAGCATCTCAAAAGTATTTCACTCTGTGTCAATGCAGACAACAGGCAGTATGTTTTCCGTAATGTAATAATCAATTATCCCTCAAGTACTTGCCTTCCTAAAGCTGTAAACATAATACCACAGCGAATAAATAACAAGCATATAGCATATAGCATATACCTACTATGATAATACCTATGGCCCGGCAAGGTACTCAATAGTACTCATAGTTCACATAAAATCGTTAGAATTTTTATGATTTCCTCAACATTAAAACAGAGGTTTTAGTCCTTTCAAAATGTA
>JAQIXW010004639.1:0-11306 GCA_034700685.1 Willowsia buskii
GCATTTATGTATACGCCGAGTGAATCGGACGATGTACATGAATATTGATGCACTAATTAATGGGTGACAGGTATTTTTCACAGAATCCACTCTATTTTGTACTGATGAAGAAAGCGATTCTGTTTTTAATTTGCTATTTGGAATCAAAATCTGATAAAAATTGTGACCACGGGCGTTACTTTTATGAAGGCATCTTTTTGGTAGTTTCCTAGCACTATGCATTTATGTATACGCCGAGTGAATCGGACGATGTACATGAATATTGATGCACTAATTAATGGGTGACAGGTATTTTCACAGAATCCACTCTATTTTGTACAGGCGGAGAAAGCGATTCTGTTTTTAATTTGCTATTTGGAATAAAAATCGGTTCAAAAATATGACCACGGGCGTTACTTTTAGGAAGGCGACTTTTAGGATGTTCGTTTCTACTAAGTATTCATATGTATGCGGAATGATTTGGATAATGTTCATGAATGTTGGTGCATTGATTAAGGGTTGACAGATATTTTTCACTGAATCCACGGTATTTTGTACATGTGGAGAAAGCGATTCTCTCTTTATTGAATTAGTCAGAATCAAAATCGGTTCAAAAATATGACCTCGGCCGTTACTTTTAGGAAGGCATCTTTTTGGTAGTTTCCTAGCACTGTGCATTTACATATATACGCCGACTAATTCGGATAATGAATGTTGTTGCATTATTTAATGCAGTATGCATATTTAACTTGCTTTATTTAACTCTGTATTGTTACTGCATACTGTTGATGTAACCTTGATTACAATTTGTCAACCTGATGCTTTGCAAAGTGTTTAATATCAAAACCAAAACTCCAAAATGAACAAACAGCCTCTATAAGTAGCCTAATAATAAACAGGAAGGGTAAACTACCCAAAGAAGCAACTGTTGGTAACAATTGAAAATGATAAGACGATGTCATCAACCAATTCTCGGAGCTTGTTGAAATCGTAAACAGTGATTTTCCCACGATTTTGGCGAGGAGTAGTATATTTCCAAACCAAATAGGTAAAAATCATGAGCTAAGCAAGAGCTTTCGAATGAGGTGTCACAAGCTACATCTCCCCTTGGGGCTAAGTCTCACGTGGCCCCATAAATTTCCAAGCTTACTCATGCGACGCGAGGAAAAATAATTTAACAAAAAATTTTCCCCGATGGGAAGACAGGAACCCCGACCCACCCATTACCGTTGGAGCTCCCTACCACTACGCCACAACGACACCCTTAGCCATAATCGGAGCAAAAAGCTGCTTTGTTTACATTCATATTCACTCACTACACACAGCAAGGACTCTCCCTTTCCGCTTTGCTTATACTGAAAGCATATGTTCTCTGCCCTCTCACGACCCCAGACACACTAACACACACGCAGACAGGAACGTGATCGCATTAACTGTTTTTCAAACGATTTCATCGTTACTAACAATTAATAACGTGCTATTGTTTGTCTCTGAAACTTGAATGATCGTGCACGATGGCAAATATGAGCAAAAATTCATTCAACCTATCTATATACTAATGCGCTATTGTATTAAATAACAACAATCTTAATGAATGAATCTTAACAAAATTTGTGAGTATCGTCTCCTTTATTTATTACATCAGATAAGAAAGGTTCAGATAAACTCAAAGAATAATATTTGTTTTTTTATAAAAAACTACAAATCAACTTGACTTGAAACAAATTCTTATTACAACAAGCAACATAACGTTTTTCGATTCCAAAACATTCTTCCTCAGCAACTAAGCTTAGCATGATCATCAAGTTCTGTTAAAAATTAAAAACACGTTAATTTTTTCCTTCATTTTCTCTTCTTTCTTGCTTTACGATCAGTACTGTCATCATTTTGCTCTAGCTTAAGAAGCTCATCTGGAGAGGGCGCGTATCGGAATATATCTTTCTCCTCCGGGTGTTGCATAATTTCTACTCCATTTGTCCAGGCGTCATATCTAAGTAGACAAAGCAAAACATTAAACACAAGAAAATTTGAGCATTCAAAAAATTCTACTACTTGTGCACTATCATAAACATACTTACCTTTCTTCTTGGAGATTTTCAACGAAAACATTCATCGGTATTCGGACTGCAGGTATTCCACAGTAGCATTCTTTAGCTAGTTTCCCATAATCTATCCATCTAGCCGTTGCAAAATTCGTCGACTCTGCACAGTTAAATCCATGATTAAAGCCACAATGATATCCATATGGAAATGTGACGATGAATTCCCCAGGTTCTTGCGTAATCTATAACGAAAAGTAACGTTAATCTAATCTTTGTTAGAATGACTACAATTTTTTCTAAATAACATAAAACAAGCATTAGTATTTACCGTATCAAATGGTATTTTGTGCTTCGTTAGTATTTCTGGTGAGATGATGGTCGACTTGTGCCTAAGAAAAGCGGGGCAGTTCATTGCTTCAACGGGAAACTTGTCAGAAGCAAGACGTTCAAAGCTTTTGCCATGTGCAGGAGGGATGGAGTACCTGTATTGGAAACAATAAAGCAAACCCGTTCATGATCACACATTCTTTTTGACAAACATAGTAAGTAAATTAATAAATGAAAGAGAAAGCGTTTTACTCTAGGTAGGCTCACCATGTTTTTGGTTGTCCAAAATGTAGATAGTTGATACTATAAAGGTCCTTATCCTCACAATGCCATACAAACTGAGTCTTCCACATACCAAAGTACAGGTATGCAGTATTGACGCCATCGATTTTAATTCCATTCTTTGGCAAAAGGTCCAGTATAGTGTCAAGCTTGTTGATGTTCCACGTGTTGACGTCGTCATCTGTAATTGATTTTATCACGTCCGCTCCATATATTGGCTCACCTTCCGTGATGTTCTGCCAAAACGTGCACTTCAAATCATCATAATTAAGGTGAGGTGGCGTCTTGAATCTGAAAATTTAAAATAATGATCAATGATGGGATGAAATGAGTTATGTATTCGCCTTTTTTGTATTTAAAATGCATCTTACTCGTCACTTTCAGCTAGCTTTCTAAATTGTGCAACTGTAGTGTTTTTCTTTTGTTCATTGTGAATCTGGTACAATCCCAATCCACCTGTCACAGTCTGGCAGAGTGGTCCTTTAATTTTGATGTCACCGATATCATTATAACCATTCTTCCTCGGCCTGTAGTCTGCAGGGGGAATTACTTTTGCTATTCCTGCTTCGTGAGCTCCCATGCTTTCCATGAAATTAATGTATTCGGAGAAGTTCTCAAATTGCTCAGCATTTGGTCTAAAGACCATGATCTTTGGTTGATATCTTCTTGGTACAGAAACTCGAACGCGAGGATTCCATCCAGATGGATTGAATGCTTCATTAACGAAGCAAAAGTCCTTGAACTTATCATTTGGTTCGTGCACTTGTACTCCATCATTTGGTGTTCTGCTAAGTTTGAGATTAGCACTGGTCTGAAGTGGAGGAATGTCGCAAGTAAATTTTGTTGAAGGAGGGACAATGAGTTTTTTTTCCAGAGCAATCCAGTTCATTCTATCAAAGTACTCGAGCTGTTTAATTTCCTCACCGTCTTCATCCCCTGCCTTACAACCCAGCCGTAATGATGGTTCCTTTGTCAAAAGTCCATGAATTAAAATTTTTTCCTCAGGTTTAAATTGCTTAATGTCTGGAAGTTTATTATTGCAGATTCTTTTGAAGACTACGTCCCGGTGCTCCTCACTGGTCGATGGAAAGGGATACGTGTGAGTTGCCATGTAAAAAACCACGACACCAAGTGACCACCAGTCTACACTGAAGGTGTATTCTTTTTCTTGGATCAGCTCGGGAGCCATGTAAGGAATGGTTCCCCAACGTTCCCGTGATTTGACCCCGTCGAGAAGCCCTTCCCTACATATACCATAGTCACCTAGCCTGCAGTAACCGTGATTGTCAATTAGAATATTTTCCGGCTTTACGTCTCGGTGCACGATTCCATTTACATGTAGAAACTGTAGAGCCAGTACCATTTGGGCAGTTATAAAATTGATAACTGGATAAGGAAGTTTATTGTTGAGATATCCATCCAGGTCACCCCGATTATAGTATTCCATGACGAAAAAAATCCTACCCTCAGTCTGGAAGCATGAGTGTAGACTAGTCAGGAATGGATGACAGGTTCCGAATATCATGACGTTTCTTTCGACAATAAAGTTTTTTGCATCTGATTTTTTGATTGCCTTGATCGCAAGTTTATCGTTTGTTCCCTTCAGTCCACCTAGATACACTTTTCCGAATCCTCCTTCTCCTAGTACATCAAATATTGCAAAATCTTCAATATTCAGTTTCTTGGGAGACTGACGTGCTTTGTTTCCAGCAAGGACTTGCTTCTGAATATTTATTGGAGCTTGTTGAATGTTTGATGTAACAATCTTAGCATTATTATTTTGGAGTCGTCCTTCATCCTTGTTTCGTTCTAGTTGCTCCAGTAATTTGAACAGGTTTCGTTTCCGTGTATCAGCGTCCAGACACAGACGTAATAATTCCTTACGCATTCCCTCAAATCTCCTGGTGATTTCCGAAACGTGCACATTACCAGACTCCATAAATTGATTCTTTAGACTCCTGAGTTGAGCAATGTCTGTTTTCATAACAGTTTTCAATTTGACGTTAAAACTTTTATGCTCCTTTATCAATTCCTGAAGAGTACGTATATCTTGACATGAAGTTGGCATCCCTTTTACAAAATCCTTCTTCTCTGTTATCCATTTCTCGACGACTTCAGTCTTGCCAATGAACTGATAGTACTCTAGATCATCAGAAATCTTGTGTTTTTGTTTGCAAATGAGGTTTTCCAAATCGTGTACGTCCTTCTGAAGTGATGAAAGTCGCTCTATTAGTTGTTTGAGACTTTGGAGGTGATTGGAGGGAAAGTTGGAAGCTGACGCCTCGTTGTTAAGTTCAGCAAGTTGCTCCTTGTGCACCTTCAACTCATCTTCAAGAGCTTCATGCTTCTTAATTAGCTCCTGTTTTAAAATAAAATAAAAATCAATTTTGCTATATGAAAAATCAAAGATAATACAAAAAATGACATTAGACACTAATCATTTATCGTTCGCATACCATTGCTGCTGCTAGATTCTCTCCAGACTCGTTAGCCAAAGCATTAAACTGCTGTCTCGTCTTGATTATCCAGGCCTCCTCCACCTTCACATTGCTTAATAATTTATGATATGATTTCATGCAATCCAATCTTTCACGTTGATTAGAACATCTTCCTTCCAACTCTGACCACATTTTGCGTAGTGTTGTTAGGTTTGAAGCAACAATAGGGTCGTTTTCTACTGTACTCACTCTTTTTTCTATTCCTCCTATTAGAGAGACCACTGCTGACTCATGAGACTTGATATCCAGATCTAATTTCTGATGTAGTACCATTAATTCTTCTACATTTTCAATTTCTGTCACGGTCGAATCCCAATTTTCAGGTAACAGCCTCTTCATACTCTCTCTAATCCATGTAATTTCCTTTGCAGTTTTCTGAAGTGTTTCAGCCTGCTGACGTAGTCTGTCTTTCTTCAAAATCCACTTGCAAGACAGATCTTTCATCTTCTGGCTTATCATAGGTGCACGGTCGTAAAGTATTGACTGCAGCCGGTTGGATTCTTCCTGAAGATGGCTTATCTTCTCTTCTAATGATGATACGCGCTTGAATAGTTCCTTATATTGCTCTGTGGTGTCTTCTGCGATGCCAAAATTCCCAATGAGTCCAGAATCCTTCCAATATTCACTGGTAAGCCAAAGAATTGGAAATGATAGTTTTAATGATTACTTTTTACACAATCGAGAAACTTGGAAAATACGTGGTAGAAAAAAAGTTCATATTACACTTACCTATTCAACAGTAGCAAATCAAATTGTTCAACCTCTTGACAAAACAAATAAAACTTCATGTCGTTGACAATTGAATTTTTTCTTGATTCAGCAGTTTTGGTTAATGCACTGAATCGAATTTTCAAGGTGTTTGCTCTCCTATTGATGCAGTCCTCATCAGCATATTCTGCTTCTGCGGTATTTTTAATGACAGCGATCTTTTCTTTGTATTCATGTGCTTTTTCCTCGATAAAATGGAGTTCCTTTTGTGCTTTCTGGACGCTAATTATATCACTACCGACTTGTATACAAGTCAGCTCTTGCTCAACTTGACTTATCCACGTCTCAGCTTCACCAATCAACTGCATGAAGTTCAGTTTTGCTGATGCTTTGGATAACGTTTCATCCTTTAAATGTAAGGCGTCTTCAAGAGCAGTCATTAATTGCACAATTTTATCAATTTGTTGGTTAATCATGAACGAATCACATGATAAAAAGTGATGGTCGATATTTCTTCCTTTCTCAAAGATCTTCTCCATGTTTGCCTTCCTCACCAGTAGGTCCTTCTTCAACATGTCGTTTTGCTCAGTCTTTGCAATTATGTCTATTGTCGAGTCCTATGAAATTTCAAGCACAAAAATATGATAACAAATGATCCGACTAAAGGTTAGATTTGCAGTAAAACCAAAGATGTACAAGAATGAAGCTCACCAGCATGCAATCATCTTCAGCCTCAGAGTCTAGTTTATGATTTATCCAGCCTTTCATCTCGTTACAGTCCTTCTCAAACAGTAAAAATTTGAGGTTCGCATCTAGTGTTTTTTGTAACCTTCCAGACATTTCCAACAGACTTTTAAATCGCTGGAGAAGCAGATCCTTTTTTATAACAACATCACCTACAGCGTAATGTTGACATTCAATCATTGAGGTTGCACGTTTCTCCAGCGTAGTGACGTTGTCCTTTAGATCTTTCATTTTGGAGTTTTCAAAATCCTCATGAATTGATAAGAGTTCTTGGGCAGAGTGGATGCTTTCACCAAGGTCGGTACTCTCGAGGTGTAACTGTGGAGTAAACGATTTACTCATGTAAGTTTTAAATGCGTGCACGAAATTCCAATAAAAATAAAGTAAGTCTGAAGGAAATAAAAATATACTTTTACCTCAAGCGTTTTCATGTTAGCATTAGCCCTCTCAATGTCAGAGTAAAACACGATGAGATCCTTACACTGATTGTAAACCACCATTTTCTCTTCCCATTGGTTCTCAAGGTCCCTTTCCTTATCTTTTAAAGTCTGCAGTAGGTCGTGCACGTTTGTCGGATCACCAATAACCCGCTCGGGCAAAGAATTACCCTGCGCGGTTATCAAGTCAAACCTGATTTTCTTTAAATCCATCTCCTTCTTCACCTGTAGGTGCTTATCAATTAGCTCCTGGGCTCCAGCAATGTCTGATGGAAGAATGGTTGACACCATACTCTCCTTCATCTTCTCGATCCAGCTAATTGCGTCACAGTAGTCTTTATGGAACTGATTGGAGCCGACACTGGATCCCGGAGATTGAATATCCTCTTCTTCCTCTTCTTGTTGATTGACTCCATCTTCTATATTCTGAGAAGTTTCTAGGTGCACTATATTGTCCTGTACTTCATCGTGATGATTCATTTTATCTGACTTTTTCCCGTCATTAGTTTTTAGCTTCCGTTTTGGGGTGACGGATTTTATCCGAGGTCCATATAGTTGACTGTACTTGGAAGTTTTCTGAAACATATTGTCAAACCAAATTCACGCATTATCCTCTGGTTACTTGTCAGGTGCTGATACCAGCATTAGTATTGCAAATGCGAATTTATAATTATTACTCATAGTTATACTTACATGAGGTTCTACACCTATCCCATCACGGAGTTTTTCCTCTTCCCATCTCATCACAAGACATTCCCATCCGTTCATTATAAATTTGGTTTTTCCAATCCACATATAAAATTTATCCGGATCATGAAACTCTACCAGCAATAAGCTGTCAATTCCAAATCTTGACATTCTCTCTCCAACTATATGTATAGGTTCAAATCTAGTTTTAGGCTGTCCACGAGTGCCAGGCCTTATCTTTGACTGTTTCAATTTTTGTATCCATTTTGGAAATCCTGGGTTTCCGGTTGGTTGTTTAGTCGTCTTTGTTGGTGGTTTTACCTTGGGTATCTTCTTGGGTCTTCCGCGAGGTCTTTTTGGAGTCATTTTTATAGGTGAAACTTTTAACTTTAGAATTGCGTTTGATTCATCGATCAAAGGGCTGCTTCGTCCAGACAATAACTCCATTTGTTTGGAATTACAAACAAAAAAGCCACTATTCTCAGTGAACAAGGGTGAATGGAGAAAAACTGATTTTTTGTGTACAAGGAGAACATCAGCTTGGGCGATTTTTACGTGACCATTATCACCAAAAACTTTCACCTTGTCGTTTGGACGTATAAAATTTCGGTTCACATCCATTGACACCCCTTTTCGATTACGAGTAATCTTGAAGGTAGATCCCAAGTTCCTTTCGATGACCTGTCCATGGTTGTCTAGAATGTGCACGATGGTTTGGCTGATTCCAACAATGATGCCGACATTTTCGGGGCTACAATAAATAATAAAATTGATATTTACCACAAATTATAAATAATAGGTTCACCAGATAATACATAAGAGGGTCAATTTTCTTCTTAAAATTGGAAACTTACTCAATTTGGACAAAGTCCTTCAGGTTCAACCTGTCCACATTATGGCTTCCTCCAGTGCAGTTTTGCATATCCGGTACATTGGGATGTCCAGAAACTTCACAACAAAGGCCATCCTTCTTTTGAAGTGTTTTCCTCTTTCTGCGAGTGTCCATGTTGTTGCTACTACTTTTGTTATTGTCAATTAAAATACTTTGTTTCCTGAAAAACAAACAAACAAAAATAAATGACTAATTATCGTGCACAGTTCATTATTTATTCATGTTAGTGATTTAATTCAGTTGGATTTATGCAATAAATCTTCGAAATTACGATTAACTTTTATCACTACATTAGAAAACAATTGATGCTACTTACATGAACTCCGGTTTAACTTTTCACAAAAAATACAAACACTACAACAATGAAGAATTGAGGAGTAAACAAATTACCAGGTTTGTACGTCTCGTTTGCAGAAAGTGTGTTGTACTGTAGAAGAGAAACACATGGTGAATGTAAACAACACGTGTTTGATAGTTGGTAGCATAACAGTACAAGTGCAAACAACGTTCTGCGGCTGAGGCTCATTTTAATGCACATACAAAAAATACTATGAGCATCAAACTTAGCTACGCCTGGTATGCTGTACACTTTCTCGACTTTAAAAACTGACTAACTAAAGATGACAGGTGTGCACATTGGTGAGGAAGAGATCGAGCATAACAATGGATCAGAAATACGGAACTTTTATCGCAAAAAATCATGACGTGTAGTCGCAAAAATAATTTGCAATACATTCACGATATGAGTACCATGCTTATACCAGCAAACTGTTTCATTAAAGGATGTTATGATGTTGAAGAACAGTCATTTTTTAGGCGTAATTAAAAAACGTTTAATAATAACTTTTGCCTATTTCGCTAAATAGTAAAATGCAATGTTTAGGCAGTTGATTGAATTATGACAGGACTCATTTACAAATTAGCAGAGCTAAAATTGTTTTATTATTAGCTAGTAAACAACACCTTTCATCTTACGAATACCATGAATGAAATACCCTCTAATTACGTATAACTATTTCAAACGGTGCATGAAAATTGAATCATTTTTTCCGTTCTTTTTTGGTGTGTTTTGTGAGATGGATATTTAGGTTATTTCGAGGTCTATTCATGTTACCAACTAATACTTTTTATAAAATAATAAGTTCCGACGCATGATCCTATTAAATGCACACATACTCCATCAATCTCAATCTGATTTCAATAAAAAACACGGTATATCTGGCTGTAATGTTCATTACTGTGTGTATGCACTTTATGAGTAAGTTGCAATATTCAGCCCCCAACTGATTTCAGTTGAACTGGTTATACGTTATCAACAGATGTATATCTGCAACTGACCTGCCAACCTAAAGGGTTATTAAACAGTTATTTGAGCTTGATTTCTTTTTGTACACCCTGAGTGTATGACTCATTCATGAGAAAAAATATTTTGTTCATTACACAAGTTTCACACAAGACTTGAAGCAATGTCAGAAAATGAAGCTAAACGTACTTTCAGAATTATTTGGGATACATAATAAATGTGTGATTATTTGTATTCATCTAATTAGTAATTAGGCTTCATCATATCAACGTAACGATATGCAATATGCAAAATGATGATTTTTATGGAAATAAATATAAGGTATAGTTCACATTAGACAATTTGTTAAATTAACTCCAATCATTCGTTAAAACTTACTTGAAGTAATCTGTGGGAGCTTACTAGAAATATATTATGGGACGTTATTTGAAATATAGAAGACCTGCTGTTTGAAGTGAGGCGTACTCTAGAAGAGTCAAGGTCGAGAACTCGGAAGAAAGCACGTGTCACGTCACCCGTACATTATGTGCAGAGGGCAAAAGAAAACTTTCATGATTGTCATTTTAGCAATGACATACTTGGGTGCACATACATGAAACTAGACTTTCAAATTACGGTTATGTTTGTACTGGCAATAAGAATTTTCAGCTGGCAAAAAAGGTTGTACCTATTGCAATCAATACATAATTTATAGGTTACTTCAAATCGTATTCTTATTAGGCTGTTAAGTTTGACTTTGACCGTAAATGGAGACCAACGCTCTGAGTAATTGCATCGTTTAGTTTTTATTATCATCTTACAGTGAATTCGCGAAATGATTTGGCGAATGTACTGTGAAATGGTACCTTTCCCGTATCCATTCTTCCCAGTGAGCAGTTGTCAAGTATACATATTACAGTAGATTCGCGAAATAATTTGGCGAATGTACTGGGAAATGGCATTATCGTTTCATGACTGTTGCATTAAACGTGAATGCATGCGTGTTTTTGGGTTCCTTAACTGGCATGTTTGGTGCTTTGTTTATGTCCATAAATTACTAGGCATGAGCATCATCATTATATCCATATTGGTAGCATATAATGTCAGTAGACGTTAGAAATGCAGATTTCTATGCGGAGTTAGCATGGTGTAGTTCACAAAGTACATAATTACAATTACATGCTATCTGTGTTTCTTTATGCATAAAACTTTTTGATTTATTTAAGACACAATTCAAATTTAACAATTAAACCATAGAACCTCCTGAAGATGATGTAGTACTCTCTTCTTCGTCATCTTCTTCTTCCTCTTGGCTGCTGTCCATCTCTGCATCTGATGCATATGCTTCTGCCTCACTGCTACATTTGCACTTGCAACATTCTTTAAGTATCTTATGTCCCCATTTCGTGCAACATACGATGCATGACA
>JAQIXW010004640.1:0-11304 GCA_034700685.1 Willowsia buskii
ATTTATTTATTTACCCAAACATACATATTACATCCCTGACTTGTGATTTTCCCAAGGGCTTCAAGTTCAGTGATCAGCCAATCTCCTTATCAGTATTGATCATTCGAAAGGAAATAGTAAAGATAGTCCTCTGAATGTTTATCACGAGTATATTTTTACCCAATAAACGAAACGAACCACCTACACAGATCTTATGTAATAGTCGCACATACAAAGAGAAACACAATCTTATACACATAGAGTAAAATCGCCCTTAATGGGATTGGAGATGCAGAAAAAAGCTAAAAGTGTGCGTATATCTAAATAACATGAATCCATTCAGTAGGCAAACGAAAGTGTAGGAGAATCAGTAAGAATCATGTTGAAAACACTGTGTAGTTTATATGCACTGACATGTTTATGAGAAAGAAGGAGAAAGTAGTAGAGCGAGAGAGATAGGAACCAGTAGAGAAAAAAGCTGCAATAATATAAGCGTTACATCAGACATCAAGATAATAGGGTTGTAATAGGGTTTTCTGATAATAGTGGTAAGTCGTAGAAGTAATGTTGGTTTCCGTTGGAGCTGTAGTATCTTTATAATAGTTTGTAGAGGAGAAAGAAATAAAATATCTTTAGTGTGCTTTCTCTTTGACACAAACTGTGAGCATATATTGCAAATAGGTATATGCCTCCTAAAACCGTGAAGAAAAATGAAGCTAGCGTTTTTTGCAAAGCTGCACACATGTCTTTTAACAGCAGCGTAAAGTCAAAATAAACTGGTGGCCAATCAAACGTGAAAAGTTAATCATAAAATGGGAAAGAAAACGAGTAGAGTTGTAAGGATCGTATGAAAACGTGTTTTATGGGTTGTCG
The DNA here is from genome assembly GCA_034700685.1 of Willowsia buskii. NCBI lineage: Eukaryota > Metazoa > Arthropoda > Collembola > Entomobryomorpha > Entomobryidae > Willowsia > Willowsia buskii. The sequence continues at coordinate 853 of JAQIXW010004640.1, forward strand.
TTGTCGGTATATATAGGAATCTCTACTTTTGTCGGTTAATGGTGTTTTGTAACTTTATGAAAGGATCTTATTACTGCTAGGAACTCTTTTATTTTTGGAGTATGTGACACTTTGTATGCTCCATACTTACAGGGGAACGTGTAGAAGTCATGGTATGATATGTTTTTTAGTACTTGAAAGTGCGTTGCATAATTCAAAGTCTTGTCAGTCAGCCAATGCTTTGGCATAGAATTTCTCATTGAGACGGGAAATATACGTTGCGCCAATTAACTATCAATTAAAATAGATGATAAAACCTTAAGTGTAGTTAAAATTTGCGTCAGCAACTTCATGTGTCAATGCTTGAGTTTCTTAGTGCATATCGTCCAAACGTTTGTTAGGAAGCCAACCAAGAAGTGTAAAAATGCAATTATAGTTCTTTTACTGCTAATTACAAACTGCCGCATTGAAACATATGCATTAGTGCGATAAATTAAGCCCCCTCTCAACCAAGCACCTCAAAAAATATAGCATGTAATGATAATTATAGTGACAATAAGCGTCTGATTTCATATTCTCGGGTAAAACAAGGGCGTGGATATAGTGAATTGTACCGGTGTACGTTTATAAGCTTTTAATCGTTTCAAAATGCGCTTTTTAATGCTACTTGAAACAAATTTCGTAAAATGGTTGCGTGTAGCTGGTTTAAAATTTTCCTTGTGGAGTTTTGCTTTAATTCATACTGAGAAAAATTTATAAACTTCATTTTTTGTCAATTGGAAAGTAACAGTAAAATTGGATTCCAAAAGATTCCAATGACACTTAAAGGTTGGACAAAGCAGGAACAAAGGAATTTAACAAACAAACTATTGATTTTGTTTAGGAAACTCAATAAAATTTGAATCAGCAGAACTAGTACAGAATTAAGCTGAACAACAATCATTCAAATTGTCTAATGTAAGTAAACATACTGACATTCTTTAAAAATTCAACAAATAGCATGTCATTTGTAACGGGTATCATATTGTAGCTTTCATATTTATGAATAGGCATTTTCCCCTCATCGGTCAGATCTACGGTTTATCGATAAAAGCTTGCTCGAAGCAATAGATTCTCCATCTTAAAGGTATAACAAGGTGATTACTGTTGGCTAGTGTTATTGCCATATTTTTTAATGTTTTGGATACGCTTCCGTCTGTTACAGGCAGTGCATGCACATTAGTACCAAGGGCAATGTAAAAAAAACAAAAAGCCTCTCATATGAATTGTGTCTCTGTATACAAGTACAGGTGGTAAAGTAATTTTAGTCAATAATTGTCTAAATATTATAGATTGAATGAAAATACTATACTACTACTGAAAATACTAAATACTACTAGTATAGAAAATCAAGAACCCAAGAATGACGTAGCTCGCTTGATAACTTATCAAAAGTCAATTTATTTTCCACCTGGCTTCGTTAATAATGAAATGGTACGCCTGTCAATTTGCAGAATATTAGTATGGCAAATTTGGAGTGACGGACAGTGCTAGAAGAGTAGGTAGTGAGTCAACACCACTTAAGTGGAAATAAATTATAGGATAAATTACTGCAACATAAACAGAATCCCTACAGCTCTAGCTTTCATAAAAAATGCATTAGAGATAGCTCGTAAAATTCAAATTTAACTGCTGGCGAAGCACATTATCTAAAGTGCCGATTGCCTACGTGTATATTTTGCTTTCCTTTGCTGCCATGTCATGTCAGATGTCATGATCATGGACTATCAGAAATACGGCTATCGTTTCAACTGAAGGACCCAGAATAATAAACAGGACCGAAAGTGTTAGGTAATGTCTTTACAGTCATAGCAAGTCAGTGGAAAAGAGTAATGTTGAATTCTGTTATGATATGTTTTGATATATGATTCGATTGACAGTATGATAAACTGAAACGAGGCTCCAAAAAGGAAAAACCTAGAAAAAAGGAAGTCTGCATGACTGAAGTTGTCGATGGCTATGACTCTCCTTACGTCATTTGCCAGTTCCTCAGATTTAGTGTTCATTTATGCTTTTCATACTTGAAAATCCAAAAGATAAGAGCCAGTTTTTATGACAGTGTAGAAGGACATCCCATTTTTTACATTTCCCCAACATAGTGAAGAGAATTTCCTGACATGGGAATTTCATAAGCTGAAAGAAAATGAAGTATTTTTATCCTCTAAATGCTTGACGGTTGATTGCTTAATACAAAAAGCATATAAAAGGCAAGTAGTGCTTCCGTTATCCATAATTTAGTTTTAAAAAGATACTTATTATGTTTTATAGTTTATACATCGGAGAAAGGCTGGTTAACAACAATGATTTTAAGATAAAAATTTCATATCGCCCTTTCATATGAGTTTACATTCAATATTTAAAACATTATATATGAATACATGTTCTATCTACCGAAAGTAGCCAAGACTAGCACGTCATTACAATACAGCTCATATTTTCTTCAGCGATTTTACTTTTAGTAAAAACCTAAAAGAGCAATGAAATATAAACGGACATTTCAACCATATAATGATAATGTGACTAGAAGGATGGAGGAATAAAACAAAAAAAAAACAACATTTTTGACACAACACATGTGCCTGACATGCATCAACACCATGAGTAAATCCACCCTTTTCTTATTCTTAAACTTTATTTTCTTTCATGATTTAAATGGATTAACCATGCCAAAAAAGGGTGCAGAGAGCTTGAAAGATAGCGTGCATTTTGTGCATAGATATCGCAGCATGTGTCGTTTGTTGCTGACAGCCTTTTTACGAGGCACTCAACCAGAGGCCCAAAGGCAAGCTAAAAAGGAAGTAAAAATGCATCTCTTAGTTTTTACAAGAAAAGAAACCATTCCATGTCTTACATATTTCTCCCTTCCCTTCTTGTTGAAGTGGAGGAGATAAAGTAAGGAGTAGTAGTAAAGCCTCCATTTTTCATTTTCATTTATGAACCTTGGGATAGGCTATGGATTGTCTTGTTGAAATGCTCGTCTTTACTTCTCTTTTTTTTTTTACTTTTTGGCCTTGGTTTTGTTGGCTTTACGATATTATGATAATGATTATGAAAGACTATGAAGAGGAGATATAGGTAGTTGTGTGGTGATGTACGTGTTTTACTTTTCCTTTGTATTGCTTGTCAACACAAACTGGATTTATTATCAACATAAGGCAAGAAGTAAACAAAAATTGCTTCTGTGCGCAACAAAGCACATGAGCAATTTCCTCCACGTTTGTGTGAAATTCGGGGAAAGGGAAGAGGAAGCTCATTGTTTGAATGAATATACCTACATATGTGCACGGAGATCTTTATAGGCTCTGATATTAGTTATGGTTTTTTGGTGAACCTTTTATGCTTTCATGAAAAAGTAATAAAGAGCACATTTGCAGCTCGTAAATCATTTTTTGTTGAGAAATTCAGGAGAAAAATAGATGGAAAGAGGATATATGTGAATATCACGGTAATCGTGAAATGTTTTCTTGAACTGAGAAAGTCAAGGAATCTGCTTACGAGTGAGATATTTATTATGCTGTAACGGCTGTGACCTTTGAAGCAGGTAGGAAGTACGAGATGTTATGCAATAAGATGATCGAATCTTTGGTTTCTGAACGAATGTTTAAAAATTGATAGAATATGTATGTAGTTAATCGTATTTATGATGGAAAACTTTCATGCAAGACAGGAATTCACGATATGCGCTGACAAACTAATTTATGAATGCTTCCAATGCATAATGTATACATTTACAAAATTTCCAAGCTAGGAATACTATTGCATTATAGTTTTAATTAATTACTAATACTGATAATGGATTGTAGAAAAATTTAGATTCATAGAGTGACAAAATCACTAAAATAGATAGTTATTAAAAACTATTTTTCAGCCTACCCCGTCCACTATTAGAAACGGCCGTCGTACATAAGGCTTACTGCTATAAATATACACGTTTGAAGTACAAGTGATATAAAGCACTTTCATATTTTTCATTCTTGAAATTTGTAGAAACAATTGTGAATTACACTTCTGGGCTGTCTTTATTCAATGGTGATTATTATTACGAAACCTAAGGTAGATGAAAGAAACAGCTATTTTTTCATTTTGCATACATCAAAGAAATAATTTATCAATTACAGGATACAATTCTCGGCACAGCTACAGTAATATGCATATACATATTTCACATCTCGCATATAGAGTAATATGAATTAATAAAGTCTCCTACAGAGACAGGTTTCGCAAGAACCTGGTTGTACTTCAATTACTTCACTAAATTATAGTCTAAATGAATTACTCAACCATTTCCCTTCGCTTCAAAATCTTCTGACTATCAACTATTCAGACAAACTTCACTATACACAAATTCTATAGTGTACTATCCACCTTTCATTCCGCACAAATTCAAGACGACCTTTGTGCTTTTAAGTTGTAACACAAAATATCGCTATAAACCCTCATTTTACATTCTTTTACATTTTTCTGCTAAGAGCATTTCTCTGTTCATTGCCTTGCTTGTGTGGCATTTGTTTCCGTTTATTTGCATCCCATTTTTAACATTTCAGAAACCAACTAATAAACAGGTAAACACACTAAAATGGCTCTCATAAAAAGGGAAGAAAGCGGGGAAACTTCCTTTTCAAGTTGATAAAGCACGTACGACCAACTCTTCCGCTTTCACCTGAACAAGAGAAAAAATCTTACCAACTCAGCCTTTTACTTTTATTCTTTTATGTAAGCTCCTGCATTGTTAGTAAAATTTTATTTTCCTCATTTTTATTGTTTGAGCGTCTATGTTTGCGTATGTTGTGTACGCGTCTTGCTTCTCTTCACTTGCAATGATTTTGTTTTGCATTATCATCATGCATAGCAAGTGTAGTGGTTTTAAGGTCTTCAGCTCTTAAACATACAAAATATGAAATTGCCTTTTATTCTGCCCACAACGCAGAGAGAAGAAGGCTCACAAAAAAGTACTAAGAAAATCTCAGAGCATCCTTAAAAGCATATCCGAGAGAAACAAACCATATCATAAGGAGAAAGCAGAGAAAAACTTGAGAGAAAGAATCATAGTCGGCTATCATCATGGAATAGTACACAACAAGGACAACAAAAATCAGGCTTCCTCTTTGGAAGGGAAAGTGAAAGCATAAAGTAAATACTTGCCCACATTTTTGCTCTACTCTTTCCTTTGAGAATCGCACAACAAATTGGTGTACAGAATATATATTTACGCATAAACATTTAGTAGGTAGGTATATTAGCTGCATTGTACCTTGCTCCTTTTTTAGTTTTCTATATGTGTACCTAATTCATGAAATGAAAAGGAACCTGTACAATTTCAAAGTGGTAGGTATGTTATTTGGTGAATCTGATTGCCTATAAGGCTTATAAAAAGTAGAATATGTATATGTTTTGTGTAATTTGTGTGCTTCTTCTTCCATATTTTTTGCTTTATGATCTTTGGTGGTACTCGTTCTAATGATATTAATAGCAACGGATGGGAAAGGATTTACAAGTGCTTCATTAGAGATTAAATGTTCCCTGGGACTAGATGAAGATCTGCAGCAAAAATAATAAGTTTTCTGCCAACAATTTCTAGTATTTTTTTGTTTCGCTCAAGGAGAAACGGGAAAAATGTCTTTATCGTTTTTCTTTTTGGAAATTGAAGATAATTGCCAGTGAAGTGGGCTCGTTTGAGCAGAGAATCGTGTCCTTGTATTTATTTAAAGGCTTACAGCTAATATGGTTATGTCACAAAAGAAAAGAGGGAAGAAGAGGCGAGATGAATAGAAAGTGGAGAAACATTACAGATATAGTTTTATTTTTATAATTTTATATACATATATGTACATTTCTTCTTGTTTTTAGTATGACCCTCGGGGGTACACTCAGATTGCACAATCGTTAACTAGTACGCATTTCAGATATACCAGCATTTCGTAGATATAAATACAATGAGTTATGATTTCGGAGAAGGTTGTGATAATGTTATGATTCTTATTTGAGTTTTAACAAATTTTCACTCATCTTTACAAAATGTAAAAGAAACAAGTTCATGGAAAACCATTTGGCATTTCACGTTCATGTGTGAATGTTTACTATTTTAGCTCCATAACACTATTAATTGCAGCATATAGGAAATTATTTGTATGACACGTACTTTACTGGCAGTATTATATCATGTTTGTAATCACTTTATTTAACAAGTAATTACGAACATGGCTGTACCAAGAATAGACACTTGTCCCTGTGCTGCACTCACGGCTATTCATTGTAATTGCTTCCACAGGGGTTTATCATAGACTGAGAACATTTTTGTTGGATAAAACTCCATGCCTATGGGCTACCTAAATGTGTTGTGTATTTGTTTAGCTACTCTTCATTTTTAGTACAAGGCTGATTAAGATAGCTACGATCGTTACCTAAATAAAACCTACTTTTTCAAAGAACAAACAATCTGAGCAAGATCACTATTGCAGTTCGATTCCTAGCCAATTTATCGATCATTATGACAGCATCTACTCATACTTAACGCCTGTCTGTAATGTTGTGGAAATAAAATAATAATGCTGATCATGAAAGCGTCTAATGCAACATCATTGTATTCTCTTGTGCATTTGTGATTATCAAAATATTTATTTATGGAAAGTCGCAACTTATCCTTATGTTGGCTTTAAGAAACAAATCAGTACAGTGGCATATTTCAACTACTACGAATACAAAATTACATCAGATAAAAAACCAACAAAAAAACCCTGCTTTCCTAGAAATCGTTACTCTATGCTTCTTTAGAAAAGCAAGGATAAATATGAGTCCATTGGGATCAGGAAAACCTAGAATATATTTGGATTTTTTAAGCAAAAATATCACACCAGAAAAAAAACAGGATAAATGCATGAAAAATGGAAGCGTTTCAAAATTTGCATGAAAATGAAAAGTCGAGAAAAAAAACTTACTTGTTTTGCAATGCTTTTTTGTAATGAAATGACGGGATCTCCGAAGGAAGAATGGATGTATATCCACACGATATTCCAGTTGTAAATTGTGATGATATAGTAATGGCTTTCCAAGTAAATATTTTTTCTACTTGTGTTGCCTTTCCGCTTGTTTCCTTTCTTTTCTATTCATATTTATTCTTTCCTTCTGCCAAGAGAAAAATGTTCCAACGATATCGTTATCTAATGCTATGGAAAATATGCAACAGAGCTTCCCTTAATTTGGCAGATATTCCATTAGGGATAAATTCACACATCGTTTACAAAAGACATGTATAAAAACATCGCACTATTCGCGTCATCATATATAGAAAGATAATCATCAGCCACAAAAAAGTCAACAGGAAACTAGCTCGGGGCGATGTGAAACACGTGAGTTGACTTAAGCCAGACTGTCAGTCACTATATTATGGAGCTTTATGGCTCTTTCACAAGAACTGTTTTTCGACCACAATGTAAACAACCTGAGCTTATTATGAGAGTTTCAGGGAGTTTGACGTAAGCTTTTCTGAGAAGATGAGAATATCATATGTGTACAATAAATTGAAAGTCAATTTTTAAAGAAAAATGCATGTAATTGGTTCACCACAAGTACATTTTACAGTGTATTGCTATCGGTCAATCGGTCAACTTAAAGCACTATTAAACTTTTTTTTTCACTCTCTAGCGTTTCAATCAAAATTCTGAATTGTGAATGAGTTGACCAAGAGAAGTGTACATTCTAAACATTATTAACTCTCTGTCCACCTTTTTTCTTCTTATGTAACGTTCAATTTTATTGTGAGTGAAAAGGATGTTGTTGATGATAATGATGTTGTTTTTCTCCTTCTGCTACTTTCTCTGTATACTATCTGGTATCCCTTTTTTCTATTAGTGTGTTTGTCACTCACCATGAGTCAGTGAGAAAGAACCTTTTTTACATCACCGCAACAAAACAAACAATCTGTCTTTGCACAGTTTCTCTTTTGTGTGTTTGTGAGAGGAAAAGAGACAAGATATACAGAGGGAAATATATGTGGAGACTTCAGTTCATCCCTATTTTTATTGCATTCCCATCATCAAGGGTACTATCGTATCGTGTATGCACTATACGCTGTGCTTGTTGTCACTTTTTTTGAAACATGGAACTAGTAGAGAGATGAGCTTATATATGATCCTCTTTTCGTGTCTTCTCCCTCGATTTTCACAACAACGGTGACGACAGCAAGAGACACACAATGAAGATAAGAAGAAGAATGCGAATATTTTATTTATGAGATTCTTTATTTATTTTATTTCCAGTAAAGATGGAGTCGACGAGAGAGAGAGAAATACTCAGAAGATAAGCTGAAGGAGGACCAAAGAGAAGAATCATTTTGTTCACTGGGATCATCATATGATTGAATTACACGAGGAAAAAATGTATATATGTATGTTCTAATATGTTGAGAGATCCTCTTCAGATTTTTTTTTATTTTGTTTGCGTGACAAGTGAAAAAAAATCAGAACTGTTGACGGTACAATGTATATATCTCCTTTTCTGAAGTTGTCTTGCTTTCTCTTGTGCTGAGAAAAAAGAATGAATGGAAAGAAATACGACAACAATCCCGTTTGGAAAAGAGTCAAGCAGACAAGCCAAAAGAGTAGTGAGAATGTGAGACAGTTTGTTGCTGGCAGAGAGCTAGATACTCTGTGACTGAGCTGCGTTCTTCACATTGCAAAACCTCTAGTATCTCTGTATCTCTCTCCACCACCCAGAAAAAATGCTCAATGCTTCATCATAACAAGAGAAAGCTAAGCAGAGAGACTAACGTCTCGTCCGTCCGTTGGTTTTCCTGTATTGTGAACACTGCGGTTCGTATATGCAGTTTAGCTGAAGCATGATAAATAAGTGAAAGGAAAGTAAGAAAAAGAGAAGTTGAAAGAGAGTGACACGATGAGCGCGTTCCAACTTTAACATGGACTGACGGTGGTTGGTTTGTGAAACTTTCTGGCTTTTCCATTTTCTAGAGACTACACGGCGCAAAAACAGAATATTTAGATGATAATAAAACATACAGTTTTAGTTTATGCTGTCAAATTTACTGGGACCGGAACCTTCACATTAAAATATGATCAATTGGTTCCATATAAACTTTTTTTTTGCATGTAGAGAACTGCTGAATTTATGATTGGTCTGATTGTAAAATTCTCTCTTTTGCATTCTGACTGACTGTCGGACTTTTTCTCACTTTTTCATGCCGTTCTTCCTTGCTATGAAATCGATATTTTTTTAATAATCTTCTTTACTTTCCCTTGTAAAAGCTGTGATAATAATATTAAAGGTCATGTCCCACAGATAGCATTTTATTGATGCATAATATTTTTCTATAGAACTGATTTTGATGTAATCCATCCCTTGAAAAAGTTGCGTAGGAGGAAATTATGATAGACACGTTTTGCCTTTTTCTTCAAATTACTCTTCACAACTTTCAAGTTTTTGATGAATTTCGGTTAAAAAAATGCACAACTAATAGGAATGCAATATGCATGCAAATATGGGGAAATAATAAACAGAAAGCTGGGAAGAGAGAGAACAAGGGCTAAAAGATGTGTTTTTGATTATTCAACAGCTGCAGTGCACATTGGAATGCGCACGGGTACACAAACAAGTTCTTTGTCTGGTAGTGTGAATATGCATTAAAAACTTCATTAACTTTTTATCCACTTCACATCATCATCAGTCATCTATGGAGTGGTTGTATGGGTTAATGCGATGATAGCAAAGACTAATGTCGCTACACTGTCACGCCTGCAGCGTGTGGCGATGTTACTTATCTCTGGATGCATGCGCACAACTCCATCTGCAGCCCTGGAGTGCTTGCTCGATTTACTGCCTGTGCAGTTGTATGCGCAGGTTATGGCTGTGCGTACAATGCACAGACTTAAACATAACGGTACATGGATAGAAGGAGTTGACGCTGGCTTACTTAAACGGGTAAGCCATAGGAGAGCCTGTTCTGATGTTTGGAAGAGGCTCCCCGTTTTAGAGTGGCCATGCGACCTTCGTAATAGTAGACCGCTCGTCGAGGGTGGTTTTGATGTAAAATTCCCTACTAGGGAAGAATGGGACGAAATGGGGGAACCCGAGCACCGGTCGGAAGACATTGTGTGCTATACGGATGGTTCCCGCCATGACAAACGTACGGGGGCTGCTTTTACAGTCTCCCATGAGGGCGAAGAAACCTTCGAATTGATACCTTTGGGTGTCAATGCGAGCGTCTTCCAGGCAGAAGTTATGGCCATTGCCAATTTGGCGAAGGCATTAAACTCTGCATTTGAATGCCGAAGGCATATTTTCATTTATTCAGATAGTCGTAGCGCGCTGGCGGCTCTTATGAGCTGGTGGCACATGACATCGCTTGTTGGCGAGTGCTTCGAGAGTCTTAGGCAACTTGCCTTGAGACACTCTGTCACTCTCACATGGATACCAGCGCATGCT